>LPNX010302337.1:0-10745 GCA_001517045.1 Pseudotsuga menziesii
CATACTAATGCATACTAAAGAAACACACTTTTACCTAACGGATATATTACACAAGTTGATCTTAACTAACTCCTAAGTGTCTAAATATCCTAACAGAATTCTTTGTGTGTATTTGAATTTATGGTGAATTGAATAAAGAATAGAGGATTAGACTCTGCATGTGGTTTTGATGGATTTAATGTCTTTATATAGTTCTATAGAAGTATGAATTCATCCCGCATTCACTCCATATAACCTTGTATATAAACTATGTGGCTTTGGATTTCCATATTTCCTTAATTGCAAAAAAGAATTGATACTATCAGTGACTAGTTCAGTGAAGTTTTGTAGAGGGTTAAACCTTAATGAGAAGCTCAAATAAAAAAAGATCGTAGAGTGGCGATTGATTGTTGGGAAGATCAATGGTTTATAGTGATATCGCCGGGAGAAGTTGTAAGAATTGAAAAACTTTTCATGTCCATGATATTCTATGGAATGCACTTAATAAATTTTTGAATCCACTGTTTATTTGGTGGGGACACTAATCGATCGATTAGAAATCCATTTCCCTGCATGGAAAATTAAGTTGTATGGACACTTAGGCTGGCTGCGAAATTGATAAATCTACAATCGAGATCGAAAACGGGGAAGAAGCATTGTGCGGAAACTCTTTTTTTGAAGTCTCAAAAGTCTAAAAGATGACTTTCGATTCCTTCCTTCCAGAAAGAATTCCACTGCAAAAGGGAACATGTGGAAACCTAGAATACTATTGTGGAAGAAAGTTAGATAGTGCAAAAATTTGTTTAACATGAAGATTTTATTTCGGATCTCAAGGGTTTTGAAGTCTGTATGCAAATCTGCACCATCATATGTGTAAATTTACTATAATATTCAAATCTTGATTTTCGAAGCACTAACACTGAACAATAAATGAAATATATATCACTTTTCATAAATAACAAGGAAAATAAACCCTAAATATCATATTCATATAACTTTGAGTTTACAATGACTGTAACAACAGTTCTAAGGTGGACAAACAAATCTGAAATTACTTTAACTCTAACTTGTAGCTTCCTGGGAGTGCACAATGATTTATGGAAGTGAGCTTTGGTGTCTTGATATTTCTTTGGTATCTACCCTACCCTTCCATCTTCTTAAAACAACCCAAATCGTCTTCTTCTCATTACTATGTTGCAGTGCCCTTCTTCACTACCCAAAAATGTTATGCACGGTCATAACAAGAAGACTACAATGTTATTACCCAACAGACCTGTAATAGATTCTTGTAGGTATCAATATGGATTGGAGGTCCCTTTTTGGCTGTAACAAACCTTTATATTGTCCCAGATGAACCATGTGGATCACTGTAGAGGTCGAATTGTAAACCATCCTCACAAATGAGACTGTGTCCTCTCCAACAGAAAGTAAATCATCCTCACAAAAAATATTGTGTCCTCCATAGGATGTCATGGCCCACTCAGTCCAAACACGGCCAACAAATGAAGAATACGGCCTCCACAAGATGAAATCGGCCCTTTTGTTACTCCTTTTTTTTCAAAAACATAAAAACCAAAAAAGACAAAAAAAGAATATGCATGAATCTATAGCACCTTATATCTAGATGGTCCTGAAAATTTGTTTTATGTATAACCACGACATGAACCTATGATCCTAGGTATAATATAATATTGTTACTTGTTAGACTCATAGAAAGACCCCCTTGGGATAAACCTTATTATAGAATATGGTATGGGGATGGTGCTAGGGTGTCCTAGTTTCTTATATTCTTATTTTAATTATTGCATAAGCATTTCTAGCTTCTATTCTATTGCTTGTCAAGGATATTTATAACTTACATAGTAGGGAGGCTCTATGGGTTAAATATAAATATATTTTTAATGTGGAGATATCCCAACCTGTATACTAACTAATATATGGTGTTAGTATGATAGGAGATGAAGATGTTAAAGTTGTCACCGCCATTTTAACATATCAATGTATTTTTAGGAGTTCAAAATGGCTTCGATCACCTCATTTAATGGCTTGGAAGGTATGAGAAACTTCATTTCCTTTAGAGCTCAAGAAATATCACTTGGGAGTGAGTAAATTAGTCAAAGGTGCAGTACTACAATGGCCATAACATTATTAGAGATCACTTGGTTAAATAATTTCATATGCCACCTGTCCTTGACTCTCCAATGACCTAATTAAATAGAAATTCCGATGCAGCCACCTGTAAAAACTACTACACTTCCACTACTAAAATGGTTCATTGAACAATGCAAACACATAAATGAGGTGGAGGATATAGATTGGAATCTTATGATTAAATGTGACACCGTATATCTCTTCTCATTATTCTAATATCCATGGTTACCTAATTGACATGTCAATTAAGAAAGTAGATTTGTAAGGCATACCACCATAGAAATTTTAGCTCATATTTAGTACAATTCTAGCTCTATGAAAATAGACTAATTTAGTACAATTATTTTATCCTTATGGTATCCTTACTTATTGACATGGGACCTTGAATGATATATAAGTAATTTGATCAAGTAACCAGTAATTCCACCTACATATAAATGCATGCAGTAGATACCGACTAGAAATAATACTATGTTTGGATAGTGTAACCTCAACAACTAACCTCAAATGAAATTAATGACATCCCTTATGTGGTAAGCTAAAATTGATTACTAGTGCACTTGAATACATTGAAACAAACCCACTACCCCCATCCTTTTACAAATAAACATCACAATCAATGCATTATAAGCCATGATTATTACATTATTTAACTTCATGTCATCCACCATAATAGGCTAATATACATGGTCGATTTCATGGTATACCCTCTCAACCTCATTATTTGTATCAAGTCATTTTCCTTGTGAAATCCATTAATTCATCAAAGGATTATTAATGTAAGTATGAATATTTTGTTGATCACAACCATTTTCATACATATGATCCACTAGTGCAAGATAAATGACAACATTTCCTCCTTTGCAATTTCCATTATTCAAGGTAGTATATGTTACTTCATTTGGTTTCAATCATTTTCAGTTAGGGATGATGGTTAAGGATACTTAAGGATAGTTTAGATGAAATTTTGGATCTATATAGCCATGTTTTTATCTGATATAGCTACAAGATTGTCATGACTCACTAATCCATATAACAAGTGTTGTAGGAATTAGAAAGGTGTCCTTTCCCTCATTAACAGCTACATTACTAGCTATAATATACCTATAATTTGTTTGATAATTATAAATAAATTGAGGGTTGACATTGTAGGTTAAAAATTATACTTATAAGGTGATGAGGGTTACATCATATTCATATGGTCCATCAAACAAGTTATCATATTATCATTAGGAGATAGTTTCAATGGTATAATGCAGGTCTGAAATACATAGGTTATTAATGTCGGTTCAAATTCCTTTTATCTTTATAACAATTTCATATGGTTGGAAGAGGTTGTAATGATACAAATTATGAATATTTAAAAGGATTCTACAAGTTATCTTGTAGGTTTTCTCCAGGTAGGACCTTAACCAATGTATTAATTAACTGTCAAACTTAGGGAGAGCATATAGATTATAAGTAACACCATATATTTCTACTCATAATTATTATAATATCCCTTGTTACCTAATTGATATGTCAATTTAGTAAAATTATTTGATCCTTATGGTATCCTTACTTATTGACATGGGACCTTGAATGATATATAATTAATTTGATCAAGTAATCGGTAAATCCACCTACGTAAGTATAAATGCATGTAGTAGATACCGACTAGAAATAATACTATGTTTGGATGTTGTAACCTCAACATCTAACCTCAGATGAAATTAATGGCATCCCTTATGTGGTAAGATAAAATTGATTACTAGTGCACTTGAATACATTGAAACAAATTATTCATTGCCCCCATCCTTCTACAAATAAACATCACAATCAATGCATTATAATCCATGGTTATTACATTATTTAACTTCATGTCATCCACCACAATACGCTAATATACATGGTCGATTTCATGGTATACCGTCTAAACCTCCTTATTTGTATCAAGTCATTTTCCTCATGAAATCCATTCATCAAAGGATAATTAATGTAAGTATGAATATTTGGTTTATCACAACCATTTTCCTTCATATGCACCACTAGTGCAAGATAAATGACAACTTTGCCTCCTTTGCAATGTCCATTATTCAAGGTAGTATATGTTACGTCATTTGGTGTCAATCATTTTCAGTTAGGGATGATGGTCAAGGATGCTTAAGGATAGATTAGATGAAATTTTGGATCTATATAGCCATTTTTTTCTCTGATCTAGCTACAATATTTTCATGGTTCACTAATTCATATAACAAGTGTTGTAGGAATTAGAAAGTTGTCCTTTCCACCATTATCAACACCTACATTACTAGGTATAATATACCTATAATTTCTCTGATAATTATAAAGATATGGAGCGTTGACATTGTAGGTTAAAAATTGTACTTATAAGGTGATGGGGCTCACATCATATTCATATGGTCCATCAAACAATTTATCAGATCATCAAATGTAGGAGAATAGTTTCAATGGTATAATACAGGTCTGAAATACATAGGTTATTAATGTCAATTCAAATTCCTTTTATCTTTAAAAGAATTGCATATGGTTGGAATTAGAGGTTATAATGATAAATATTCTGAATATTTAAAAGGATTATATAGGTTATATTGTAGGTTTTCTCCAGGTTAGGACCTTAACCAATGTATAAATGAATTTTCAAACTTGTGGAGTGCATACAGATTAAATGGAACATCGTATATTTATTCTCATAATTATTCTAATATCCCTCATTGCCTAATTGATATGTCAATTAAGAAAGTATATTTGTAAGGCATACCACCATAAATTTTTTATCTCATATGATCTCCATAAGAAGAGATTAGATCATAAATCCAACCAAGAAAAAAACTAGAAAAAATTGTTAAGGGAATACTACATATGATAGATCTCTTTGTAAGGAAAGAAAAAATAATGAGTCATATCATGATGTCAATAGTTACAAATAGCATATCAAAGAGAAAATGTATATCTTTTGTAGAATCATAAGAGAGTCTATGGAAATATACTAATTAATTAGTACAATTATTTGATCCTTAGGGTATCCTTACTTATTGACATGGGACCTTGAAAGATATATTAGTAATTTTATCAAGTAACTGGTAAACCCACCTACGTATAAATGCATGCAGTAGAAACTGACTAGAAATAATTCCATGTTTGGATATTGTAACCTCAACATCTAACCTCAAATGAAATAATTAATGGCATCCCTTATGTGGTAAGATAAAGTTGATTACTAGTGCACTTGAATACATTGAAACAAACTCATTGCCCCCATCCTTCTACAAATAAACATCACAATCAATGCATTATAATCCATGGTTATTACATTATTTAACTCCATGTCATCCACCGTAATAGGATAATATGCATGGTCGATTTCATGGTATACCCTCTCAACCACCTTATTTGTATCAAGTCATTTTCCTTGTGAAATCCATTAATCAAAGGATTATTAATGTAAGTATGAATTTTTGGTTGATCACAACTATTTTCCTTCATATGCTCCACTATTGCAAGGTAAACGACAAATTTTACTCCTTTGCAATGTCCATTATTCAAGGTAGTGTATGTTACTTCATTTGGTGTCATTCATTCTCAATTAGGGATGATTGTTAATGGAATACTTAAGGATAGATTAGATGAAATTTTGATCTATATAGCCATCTTTTATTTGATCTAGCTACAAGATTGTCACGGTTCCCTAATTCATATAACAAGTGTTGTAGGAGTTATAAAGGTGTCCTTTCCCTCATTAACACCTACATTACTAGGTTAAGATACCTATAATTTGTTTCACAATTATAAAGAGATTGAGGGTTGACATTGTAGGTTAAAAATTATACTTATAAGGTGATGGGGGTTACAAGATATTCATATCGTTCATCAAACAAGTTATCAGATTATCATTAGGATAATAGTTTAAATGGTATAATGCAGGTCTAAAATACATAGGTTATTAATTCCAGATCAAATTCCTTTTATATTTATAAGAATTGCATATGGTTGGAAGAGGTTATAATGGTAAAAATTATGAATATTTAAAAGGAATATAGGTTATCTTGTAGGTTTTCTCCAAGTAGGACCTTAACCAATGTATTAATTAATTGTCAAACTTATGGAGAGCATATAGATTATATGTAACACTGTATATTTCTACTCATAATTATTCTAATATCCCTCGTTACCTAATTGATATTTCAATTTAGTACAATTATTGGATTCATATCAATGCATGCAATTTAGTACAATTATTTGAGTCACAATCAATGCATTATAAGACATGGTTATTACATTATTTAACTTCATGGAATCCACCACAATCAGCTAATATACATGGTCGGTTTCATGGTATACCCTCTCAACCCCCTTATTTTTATCAATTCATTTTCCTTGTGAAATCCATTCATCAAAGGATTATTAATGTAAGTATGAATATATGGTTGATCATAACCATTTTCCTTCATATGCTCCACTAGTGCAAGATAAATGAAAACTTTGCCTCCTTTGCAATGTCCATTATTCAAGGTAGTATATGTTACTTCATTTGGTGTCAATCATTTTCAGTTAGGGATGATGGTTAAGGGAATCCGTGAGGATAGATTAGATGAAATTTTCGATCTAAAAGACATAGGTTAATGGATCAAATACCTTTTATCTTTATAATAATTTCATATGGTTGGAATTGGTAATGATAAAAATTCTTAATATTTAAAAGAATTATATAGGTTCTTGTAGGTTTTCTCCATGTAGGTCCTTAACCAATGTATTAATGAATTGTCAAACTTATGGAGAGCATATAGATTAAATATAACACCGTATATCTCTTGTCATAATTCTTATAATATCCCTAGGTGTAAATGCAGTAGATACCTACTAGAAATAATAATATGTTTGGATGTAACCTCAACATGTAACCTCAGATGAAAATGAAATCCCTTATGCGTTAAGCTAAAATTGATTACTAGTGAAATTGAATCTATTGAAACAAACTCATTGTCCCCATCCTTCTAAAAATAAACCTCACATGCAATGCCTTAGAAGCCATGCTTATTACATTATTTAACTTCATGTCATCCACCACAATAGGCTAATATTTCATTTCCTTTCGATGCATTTGTTTGGTTCCCACGTACATGAATCCCACTAAAAGGGTCGTTCCCCTTTTCATTGAAAATCTTACGAGAAAACTCGGGTGTTTTTTCGATATATACAAAAAAAAGGAAATTAAATTTACCAAAAAAAAAAAAAAAGAAACGAAATTAAAAAAAAATGGGACCCCTAACATAACTTTTCACAATTTATCTCCCGTGAATAGTTTCGCAAGGAAAGGGTGGTGTTTTCTTTTTGCACAGGCCAAGGTTTACTTGCTTCGATTCTAGTATTAAGCACCACGAAAGATGAAGCTAAGCTGTTGGGATATATTGAGGTGAACTGCGTGAGGTGTAACTTAAGTTGCACTGCATGTTTGTTCTTTGTTCTACGTTATTGCGGGTAATTTATCAAAGCTTTCATGAAAACAACATAAAAACCTGAAAACAACAAACATTGAAAGCATTATGTGGTTTCTTTATTGACAGAAATAAAAATAGTGGTTCCTCTGCTACAAAATTTTAAGTGTAATACGCATTATGTGTTGCATTTTGTACAAAATTTTATCATATGCTTAGTAAGTGTAATACGCATTTTGTGGTTTCTTTATTGACAAAAATCAAAATAGTGAGTCCTCTACTACAAAATTTTAAAAATTATGTAAAAATTGTGGTTTCCTTTATAGCTAACCATGGATTGTGGTGGTGCTTCCTCTAGGGATGACCGTGGATTGACATAAATCAAAATAGTGGTTCCCATGCTACAAAATTTTAAAAATTCTATAAAAATTTTGGTTTCCTCTACGGCTGAGTCATGGACTGTTTGACATTCATTTAGCTGGGTTGTTATTGTTTTGTGAGCACTAGAGTTGGACTTCACTTTCCCACTACTGCAAGATAGTTACCGTGTTCATATTTGGGGATTCATGTGTAAACCTTGTCCTGCTTGCAGCCTCTAAGACCGAGGGGTCTTCACTCTTGGAACTGAGATATCTTGCAACTGGCTACTGTACATGTCTAACCTAAACCTAAAATACTCTAACCTTCTCTCTCTCTTAATTTATGACATTTTTTCCTTTTAGCAGATAGTCTTCCCTTTTACTTTTGAAACTTGTTAGATAGATTAATCGTTTAAACAACTTTCAGTTACGAATTGAGTGATGATAGACTTTATTTTTTTGGTTAATTATGTAGGATTTGTACAAGTGGAGACATGGAGGTAAGTGATTGTTTGTGATTGAATTATATCATTATTTTTATTTAACTTAATTTTGTTTTAACAGAAATGAGTATGTTTTATATTAATAAAACTGTGGTTGAGCCACCCAAGAGGTTATATCTATGAGTTCTTTGCAAAAAACAAAATTCCGCATCACAACAAATAGGAATATTACTTTTATTTAATTTAAAATTTTAGAAAATATTACTTTGTACTTTAATAAAAATCTAATAGGCTATGGCTAATCAATACTGTAATCATTATTAAAAAAACAGGCAAAGCAGGTTATGACACGAAATCCAAAAAATCTGATTATGAAAATTTCAAAAAGAACGCGTCAAAATGATCAAATGGGAAATAAAGGGACACACATCTCAAAAGGTAAATATTTAGAAATAGAACAATGTATTTCCTTATGTAGTTATATAATGCTTATTTTTTTTGTATGATGATGTTAGGCATATGTTTAATTACATTCTTGGCTATAGCTACAAAGAAGAGGAAAATACAAACAATAGAAAACAAGATTAGTACACCTTCTATGCCTTTGAATGACTCTACTAGTCCTAACATTTTCCTCTTTTCAGGAGGAGCAGCAACATGAACAACGTAAGCCCATTAATTCATATTTTTTTAGTTCCTTATAACTACAAATCTTATGATTAATAAATCCATAACACCTTTATGTGCCCTGCTTATATAGAAGATGTTCACAAAGAACAATGCCAACAAGATATTAGTATACAAGGTGAAGATCCCTCTACACAAGCATTGACAGAGAAAGACAAGAAGAAAGGTAGAGGAGCAACTAAATGTGCAAAAATCAATAACTTGGAGGAAAATATCAAAATTCATATCAATGAAAGGAACCAACCAATTGGTCCAAATTGCATGAATATATCTTCATTACTAGGTGTGCTCTCAAGGGAAATGGTTCCAATCAATTATTCTAATTGGAGGAAGGTTTCAGATCAATTAAAGGTGGACTTGTGGAACATTATTAATGTGAGTATTAGACATTACGTGTATTTGTTTTCAAAATTTATATTTTTGGATGATTACGAAGTTTATTTTCAAGCCATGTATGGCATCTAAAAATTCAATTCTTGTATGTTGCAAGAAAAATTCACAATCCCTCTCTTCTTTAAGTAATATTGTATGAAATCCATTGGCCATAAGGAAAACAGTCATAAATATCAGCTGACCAAAAAATATTGTGACCCTTATGAGTCAACAGAGGAAAGATTAAAAAATGTTTCTCCAGTTAGGATAAGTGAGACAGTGTGGAGAGAATTCGTGCTATCATGAGCCACCCCTAAATTCCTGGTAAGAAAAAAGTTCACATATTATATAATCAAATTTTTTAGAATGTCAATTGGCTTGTAATGTTTAATTTTATATGTTATTTTCAATTTATTTCTAGGATATAAGGAAAAAAAACAAGGAAAACAGAGAAAAGGAGAGGGACTTGCACACCTCTGGACACTAAGGTTATTAATGAGTCGAAGATGATATGGTATAGAATTATGATGATATTTTATATGATATGAGAAATATTAGTATATTTTAGTTTCATTGTAGTGTCACAACTTAACCATACTATTTTACTTGTTGCAACTAGAAAAAATCTATACCCTTGATCATACAACTACAAGCATTTCTAGGGCAGACTTATGGAAGAAGTGCCATCAAAAGAAGGATGGCACTCCAATCACACCAGCTGTAGGAGAAACAATAATATGTTTTCAACCTTTTAATTTATATATTGATTAAAATTTCATTTTACATGTTGCAAATTTTTTTTTCGATGATCTGATTTAATTGTATGTCAATGTTAGCAAAACATTGAACAAGCACAAGTAGAAGTTGCATCTCAAGACTTTGCAGCTACAGACGATGCCCTTCTCAAGGTACTAGGGGTTGATCCAATAGGACGATGTCATGGTGTTGGATTAGGAGTTACGCCAACTAACTTGTTTGGAAAAATTCCATACAAGGAGGCGCTAGCTGTAAGCCAAGCTACAGTGAAAGAAAAAATAGAGGAAATTTCATCTTTGAATACAACAATAACTGAACTACTAAAAAGAACAGAAGATATGGGGAGAGAACATGTGGTCAACAAAGAAAGTGTTACTGTCCAATTCTTTATTCGTGTCTAAGTATACATATTTTCAGAGTAATGATCTAAAGGCTAATATCTTATTGCTAAAATAAACATTATCCTACCGGGGACAAAATGTGCATGTTGAAATCACGCCTTTGGTGGAGGTTAGTTGTTTAATTATTATTTTAAATAATATTTTATTTTCATCTCTTGAATA
>LPNX010302337.1:11058-27577 GCA_001517045.1 Pseudotsuga menziesii
TCCATCATCCCTAGTAAATATTGGAAAATTTCGTAATTTAGTTCAATTTTATTTTATTTTATCAATATATTAGAAATCATTGTCTATTGGGTGTAGAGACGTACATCAAAATATGATGAACGTTTGGTATAGAAAACACCAATGGTTCCATTGAAACTGCAAATTAACAAAATGAAAACACCAATTCAGGTAAGATTGTAATTTTCTAATCTAGGATCATCAATGTTTAAATTTTTATTTCCATGCATCTTAATTTGTCATTACATTTTGTTTCCATGAAAGACTAATACAGTGGACATAAGAATCCCTATGAACGGACCAGTACAAAAGAAATTAACTTCAATGCATCTACATCATCCCTAGTAAATATTGGAAAATTTCGTAATTTAGTTCAATTTTATTTTATTTTATCAATATATTAGAAATAACTGTCTATTGGTTGCAGAGATGTACATCAAAATATGATGAATGTTTGGTATAGAAAACACCAATGGTTCCATTGAAACTGCAAATTAACAAAATGAAAACACCAATTCAGGTAAGATTGTAATTTTCTAATCTAGGATAATCAATGTTTAAATTCTTATTTCCATGCATCTTACTTTGTCTCATTTATTTGCAAGGTCAAGATAACACTAATGAGTTGACACCAACTTCCCAATTGGGGTTCCAAGAAAAGAAATGCTTTCTCATTGCATTAAACTCAAGGGTTAAAGTTGCAAGGGCGACAATACATAAGACTGACCCAAATGCAATGGTACATTGTGTCATTGTTGGAAAAGGCTATTATATTGTGAATCCGACAAAAAATGCAGATCCTCTATTTGAAAATACAGCTCTACCACATCCCAATAGCACATTATGTAATCTATCAGATGCTTTGTTGAGCTTCATTCCTTGGCATAAGGATGACATTGAACGATGTAACTAGTGCTTATACCGTGTGACTTGTGATTTGAGAGATGTTGTATCAACTAAGAACAATTAATTTATTGAATATTTATACTTAGACCATGAAATAGTTTATAAATTTTTAGTAGTTCGGGATTAATCTTTACATTTAATTAAAATTTTGTGCACAAGCTGCAATTATATGCCATGGGCACAATTTCTGATTTTGCAATACATCAGTATTATATAATCTTCATTGCATGTGAAATGAGATGTTGTGTTGTGAATATGTGGAATGATCAGTCTGTATATCATATTTTCATTAAGTTAATTTTTTTTTTGTAAATTAGTTTATCCTTCTATTGCCTTCTATTCCCAAAATAGACATTTAGAGAAAAAAAAACCACATTAAAATAATTTATATTTTCCACATTGTAGCAAAAATAAGAAAATGACCAAAATTAAATATTTAAAGGAATAAGCTTGCATCCAGAAACAAATTCATATGCAATGATTAAAAATAATAGTAAGATTATTTTTTAACTCAATTGAGCCGAGGACCTTTTATGTTGTAGAAAACAACCAATCTACAAATCATTTTGAATTTGAAAATCAAAACTAAGTTTAAATATAGACTACTAAATTTGCACATTGAAGTCACCATGTTTTTTTTTTCTAAGTTAAGGAACTATTCTACTAAAAAAAAGTGGTAGTATTACAAAAAACGTTGCTATTAAGAGACACATTCCTGCTCAAAGAGACAAGCAGGTAGAGTAGTTATAAAGAGATTGATGGACCCTCCCTCCATGATGGAAAACAGGTCCATATAAAGAAGGAGAGTATCCTTATACAAAAAACATAATAATTCCTAAAATGAAAAAACCGACAGACAAAGATTCTAACTTTGATAATCCCACAGTATTTCTAAAAAAAAACAAAAGCAACCATTGACAAAAAAATTGATTAAGGGTTATGGAATGGCTCCTCAATGATAGGGCATCCAAATCCAGTGCAAAATGGCTAGCTTGGGTCATCCTTGGCATCAGAAGTTTCATCTTTAGAGGATTATGTGTCTTCGCTATCGGAGGAATCGTCATCTTCGCCACTACCTACAGGGGGTTGTTTAATCGGGAGAGGGGTACTGTTCCTTTCCAATGCAGGATTGGGAGTGCATTTACTTGTAGAGAGAAAAATTTTCGGCTCCGTGGGGGGGGCGTAGGAGGATTGCAGTCCATGGGTACTACGGGGGAATTGGTGGAGGTGGAGGGTGCAGAGGATAAAAAAGGGGGGGTTGTAGGGATGGCAGGAGCATGAGGTGTTGGTGCAGGAGGTGCATTTGCAAGAGGCTAAGAGTGGAAGCAGAGAATGAGCTGAATGAGGAGGGTTTTTATCACCCAACAATTTATTCGTTGCTCCAGAGTGCGACCAGCCACGTTGAGGGCACCAGACAATTCATCTTCCCAGTCATTAACCGTGAGGTGCATAGCTTCAGGGATCTCGATATTGAAACCATCACCACTAGCTTGAGTATTGAGCTCATATGGGTGATAAAATTCAGTGCCTGTCCCCATATGACCACAATGAGGGATACCTTATTGTCTACGGGACATGGTTGGCTAATGATGGGTTATGGTGAGCTCAGAGACACGGACTGAGTTGTAGAGGGATGAGTGACCAAGAGAAATATAAGAACAGAGCTGTGAGAATGCATATAGCGTGGAGAGAAATTTTCCAAAATGACAAGGGATCCTAGGCATTAAACTGTTGGCATGTCGGCCCAGGAACCAAGGAGATGCATTACATTCGTCCCACAGTGAGGTGACCATCACATCCCTTCGAGCATCCAAGAGATTTCAACGTCCAAGAGATGAGTTAATACACATAGCCATTGAGTGGGTGATTACGAGATGATGTCATGTTGATGACGGGCTGGCCCCATCAGTTTCCTCTGTATCCTTGATGGAACTGTTGTCACCTGCATCCGAGTATTGAATTTACCATGTCTATATCTCATTACCTTTATGTCTGGTATCTATATCTATATCTAGGTATTGATGGCATTACCTTTCTGTTTGGTATCTATATCTCCCGGTAACACTGTTATTTGCACAGACTTGGAGAAGACTTCCTCCTTTATCAATAGTAATAAATCCTTAATGGGATTGTCATTCTTTTTTGCACCATTTATTAGTTGCAATGGAATGTGTCCTTTTATGCACTCATTCAGTTATATTCCTTGGCTTTCATTCCATAAATTGCATCACTTGTAATGTTGAAACTCTAGTGGAAAATTATAGGTTGATTACAGTCACATTCAGAATTCATCCAACATGAGTTTAATAGACAAATTAATAACATCAAGAAGAAACCCTAAAGAATAATTTATGGACCTGCCACAACTGTGGTTTAGGGAAATTAGAACAATCCTAGGAGAAATAAAAAATTGAACATGTATGGAATTATTGGTAAAATCCTCCTAATTGGCCTTAGGGAAATACCCGCCACATCTCATAGGATGATGATAAAAATATTTTGAGGCTATGGATATTTAGAATGTTGTATGGTACATCCAACCAGATCATTAGCCTGAACAAAAATTATTTCAAGAATAAGATATCAATCTGCCAAAACTGCCTCTCGGCCATATTTGCATTGCTCCAGAAAAATGTCTACTAAGGAGAGAGAAACAAGCTCCAGAAGATGAAAGTGGTATTGGTAAATTCACCTTGTAGGCCTCTAAACATTTTTCATCTCACTTTCCAAGTTTGAAGGAAAAATGAAATCACCTAGGCGACCTAGGGTTTGAAGAGAACTGGTAAAGTGTTAGACAAAGAGTTTGAGAGATCGGTTGGAAATGGCCGCAAGGGGGTGTTCCTTTGATGATAAAAATCATTAAATGATATGGTCCTGTTCATTGTTGAAATGGATATTTATCCATGCTCTTCTTTTTTCTTATAGGGATCAGATAAGGAAAATATCAACCTACCAAAATAGAAGAAAATTGTTATTTTGCATACTAAAGACAAAGTAGCCTTAAGAGGATGCCCACCACAAATGGTTTGTCGAAGAAAATGCCCACCATAAATGGTTTGAGACCCTGAAGAATAATTTATGGACCTTCCACAATTGTAGTTTAGGGAAATTATACCACACCTAGGAGAAGATCAAGATATCAATCTACCAAAAGTGTCTCTCAGCCATATTTGCACTTCTCTAGAAAAATGCCCGCCAAGGAGAGAGAAAGAAGCTCTAGAATATTTTACCAAGTATGGAATTATTGGTAAAATATGCCTAACCAGCATTAGGGAAATGCATGCCATGGCTCATAGAATGATGAGAAAAATATTTTCAGAGTGTGGATCTCTAGAGTGTTGTATGGTGCATCCAACCAGATCATTAGGTTGACCAAAAAGTCTTTCAGTAAGAAGATATCAATCTACCAAAAGGGCCTCTCATCCATATTTGCACTGCTCCAAGAAAATGCCCATCGAGGAGAGAGAAAGAAGCTCCAAAAGATGAAATTGGTCTTGCTAGATTCACCTTGTTGAACTATACCCATTGGGAATTTCACTTGCCAAATTTGAAGAAAAAATGAAATCACCTTGGTGACCTAGGTTTTGAAGAGAACTCGTTAAGTGTTAGACAAAGAGTTTGAGAGACCACTTGGAAATTCCCACAAGGGGGTGTTCCTTTGATGATAAAATTCATTAGATGATATGGTCATGTTCATTGTTGAAATGGCTATCTAGCCATGCTTTTTTTTTCTTATGGTGATCAAATAAGGAAAATAGACAACTCCCTGATGACCAATAACTCCAACAACCAGTGACAACTAGTTAACTCAGTGCAATTGAGTGTGCTAGGTAGGAAAAAAACTCCTCCCCATGAAACCATGTATTATCCATGCATTGATAGCACTATATTAACTAACTGTGAAGTAACTGAATGTAACTCAGGGCTAACTAAGACTAAATAGTACTAACACCAACTGACTGAAGTAGGTTGGTGTTGAGACTCCCAGTGGCTCCTAAGATGTAGGGATTGGTCTAGGAGGCACCCAAACTGATGCATGCACATGCAATAAGTGGCAGTTAACTTCTAGCAATTTTTCCCACACTCCAATGACTGGTACATGTGTCCACATTAGGCCAAGTGGACCCAATGATACTACTAGACCCAATTAATTAATTAAGTTTTCTAAGTTAGGCTAATTAATCTAATAGAGAGTATGAACAAGGGAGGATCAATAATCCTAACAAAATTCCTATCGAGGAGACAGAAAGAAGCTCCAAAATATTAAAGTGGTCTTGTTGGATTCACCTTGTTGGCTTCTACCCATTGGGTATCTCACTTTCCAAGTTTGAAGGAAAAATGAAATCAGTTTAATGACCTAGGGTTTGAAGAGAACTGGTTAAGTGTTAGACAAAGAGTTTGAGACACTGTTTGGAAATTCCCACAAGGGGTTGTTCCTTTGATGATAAAATTCATCAGATGATATGGTCATGTTCATTGTTGAAATGGCTATTTATCCATGCTCTTTTTTTTCTTATGGTGATCAGATAAGGAAAATATCAACTTGCCAAAATAGAAGAAAAAACTTATTTTACATACTAAAGACAAAGAAAAAATAGCTAAGTGTTATAAAGGGGCTAAGTGATGCACGCATTAACGTTGATGCCCGCACTAAGGATGATGTCGACATGGCATGGCATGGCATAAATGATGATGTAGCCCTTGAAATTTGATCGCTGGAGGTTATGAAAAATTAACACTTGGTCTACCTGATGCTAAAAGGAGAAAGTATCAGGTAACAAATTGGAAATATTAAAATGCTAAAAGGGGAGGAATAATAATAAAAAAGACTCTTCTATTTTATTCATTGAATTTGACAAATAAATCATGCATGTGCGTGCATTTTACTGAAGCAAGGAAATTTTGGATAGCTTCACTCAAATGCACGCCCAGCCTACATTACAAAGCCAAATTCACTGATGCAAACCATTGAGTTCCTGTTCAAGAATAAAAAACTTAAATAAGCTTTCAGTGTTTAAATTTTAGACATAAAAACTTATGCTCTGCAAGGAAACTCCAAATTTACGTGATTTCCACATTATAAAAAACAATGTTGAGTCCCTCGAGGAAATGCACACATTGGCCTGCATTTCATGTTATATTGAATAAATTGCACTACAACATAGACATACCAACCTTTTCTACAATCTCTTGTACTCATTTCCAAAAACTGTAATTTGGAATTTGGTTTTCATTCTACCCGTTGCATAAAGTCGTATTTGTAGAGTGTGGATGCTCATTGCATTAATGAAAAGCTCAAAAAATAATGGAAAAAACATTGAGTTCTATAAATTTCTATGTTTTTTGTGAAAAATCAATGCAAGTTGCAAATAGAAAGGCAACAAGATAATTGTAGTTTAATATTTTAATTTAATAGATGTTTCTAATTTTTAGTTAATGTGTGGTTTCTAAATTGAAATTTAGAAAGTATAGTTTTATATAAGATAAATATATTAATACTACTAGTAATATAAAAAAAACTTTGTAATATAATGATGGTTTATAAATTTTATGACCCTTAAAAATTACATTTTAGAAATTATGATTTCTCTTCATAAACGATGGTTAGAGAACTAGTTAAGTGTTAGTCAAAGAGTTTGAGAGACCATTTGGAAATGCTTAGAAGGGGGTGTTCCTTTGATGATAAAATTCATCAGATGATATAGTCATGTTCATTGTTGAAATGGCTATCTATCCATGCTCTTGGTTTTTTTATGGTGATCAGAAAAGGAAAATATCAACGTTCCAAATTAGAAGAAAAATGTTATTTTGCATACTAAAAACAAAGGAAAAATAGATGTGTTGTAAAGCGGCTAAGTGATGCCCGCATTAAGGTTGATGCCCACACTTAGGAGGATGCATGCATGGCATGGAATGGCATATATGATGATGTGGAATGAAGTTGAAATCATTGTTGCATTTTGACATCATTCTTGATAAATACGACAAATGAGTGAAAATCAAGAAATTGGGTAAGTATGGGAAAATTTGTCCAAGTAGCCTTAAGAGGATGCCAGCCACAAATTGTGTGTTGAAGAAAATGCCTGTACAACATGGGGATATTGTAGGCTGTTGTTTTTTCTACTCAACCATGGTATCAGTTTGTCCAAAGAGACCTTGAAGGAGAATTTATGGACCTGCCAAAATTGTGGTTTAGGGAAATTAGACCAAGCCCAGGAGAAGATCAAAAATTGTCCAAGTATGGAATTATTGGTCAAATGTGCCTAACTATCCTTAGGGAAATGCCCGCAACAACTCATAGGATGATGATAAAAAAATTCTGAGAGTGTGGATCTGTATAATGTTGTATGGTGCATCCAACCATATCATTAGCCTAACAAAAACATATTTCAGTAACAAGATATTAGTTTGCTAAAAGTGCCTCTCGACCATATTTTCACTGCTCTAGATAAATGCTCGCCGAGGAGAGAGAAAGAAGCTCCAGAAGATTAAAGTGGTCTTGTTGGATTCACCTTGTTGGCCTCTACCCATTGGGTATCTCACTTGCCAAATTTGAAGGAAAAATTAAATCATGTTGGTGACCTAGGGTTTGAAGAGAACTGGTTAAGTCTTAGAAAAATAGTTTGAGAGATCATTTGGAAATGCCTAGAAGGGGATGTTCCTTTAATGATAATATTCATCAGATGATATGGTCATGTTCATTGTTGAAATGGCTATCTATCCATGCTTTTATCTTTTCTTATGGTGATCAGATAAGGAAAACATCAACCTGCCAAAATAGAAGAAAAATGTTATTTTGCATACTAAAGACAAAAAAAATAGTCAAGTGTTGTAAAGGGCCTAAGTGATGCCCGCATTAAGGTTGAGGCCAGCACTAATGATGATGCTCGCATGACATGGCATGGCATAGATGATGATGTGGCATGAAGTTGAAATCATTGTCGTATTATGACATCGTTCTAAATAAATATGACAAATTAGTGAAAATTGAGAAATTGACCAAGTATGGGAATATTGGTCCAAGTAGCCTTAAGAGAATGCCTACCACAAATTGTGTGTAAAAGAAAATTCTCGCACCACATGGGGATATTGTCTAGGCTATTACTTTGTCTACTCAACCATGGTATCAGTTTCTCCAAAGAGACCCTCAAGAATATTTTATGGACCTGGAAAAAATGTGGTTTAGGGAAATTAGACCAAGCCTAGGAGAAGATCAAAACTTGTCCAAGCATGGAATTATTGGTAAAATATGCATAAATGGCCTTAGGGAAATGCCCTCCAATGCTCATAGGATGATGATAAAAATACTTTGAGAGTGTGGATTTGTAGAGTGTTGTATGGTGCATCCAACCATATCATTATCCTGGCCAAAACATCTTTCAGTAAGAAGATATCAGTATGCCAAAAGTGCATCTCAAACATATTTTCACTGCTCTAGATAAATGCTCACCGAGGAGAGAGAAAGAAGCTCCAGAATATTAAAGTGGTCTTGTTGGATTCATCTTGTTGGCATCTACCCATTGGGTATCTCACTTTCCAAATTTGAAGGAAAATTGAAATCACGTTGGTGACCTAGGGTTTGAAGAGAACTGGATTAGTGTTAGAAAAGAGTTTGAGAGACCATTTCAATATGCCCGCAAGGGGGTGTTCCTTTAATGATAATATTCATCAGATGATATGTTCTTGTTCATTGTTGAAATGGATATCTAGTCATGATTTTTTTTTCTTATGGTAATCAAATAAGGAAATTATCAACCTACCAAAATAGAAGAAAAAAATTATTTTACATACTGAAGACAAAGAAAAACTGGCCAACTGTTGTAAAGGGGCTAAGTGATGTCTGCATTAAGGTTGATTCTATCGATAAGGATGATGTCCGCATGGCATGGCATGGCATAGATGATGATGTGGCATGAAGTTGAAATCATTGTTGCATTATGACATTGTTCTAGAGAGATACGACCAATTAGTGAAAATCAAGAAATTGATCATTGTTGCATTATGACATTGTTCTAGAGAAATATGACCAATTAGTGAAAATCAAGAAATTGACTAAGTATGGGAATATTGGTCCAAGTCCCCTTAAGAGGATTCCTGCCACAAATTGTGTGTTGAAGCCTGCACCATATGGGGATATTGTAGGTTTTTTTTTTCTACTCAACCATGGTCTCAGTTTGTCCAAAGNACCCTTAAGAGGATTCCTGCCACAAATTGTGTGTTGAAGCCTGCACCATATGGGGATATTGTAGGTTTTTTTTTTCTACTCAACCATGGTCTCAGTTTGTCCAAAGAGACCATTAAATAGAATTTATGGACCTACCAAAAATGTTGTTTAGGGAAATTAGACCAAGCCTAGGAGAAGATGAAAATTGTCCAAGTATGGAATTATTAGTAAAATATGCATAACTAGCCTTAGGGAAATGCCCGCTACAGCTAATAGGATGGTGATCAAAATATTCTAAGAGTGTGGATCTCTAGAGTGTTGTATGGTGCATCCAACCATATCTAGAATGTTCGGGTACACAGGGTACTCCCAAAAGACCGAACACCTTGAGTAACTGCTTCACACAAATAGATCACATATCAAAACACTGATGTTTGTCACGTGGTTAAAACCCTCAAGAGGGAAATAGTCCACAGCTCCAGCTAAATAGCTACTTGGAGCAATTTATTATGCAAAAGAAAGAAAGTTACATATGAGCTTCTCATAATCGATCAACTAGCCAAGGACCATCCATGTTATTTAAATAGAGATCATGGACCAATTGGGTGTTAATCCATGGATCAATGGAAGGTATAATCTAAGAGAAGTTGAACTATCAGATCACTTTATTTCTAGATCATATCATGACCATCGGATTAGAATATTTACAAATGCATACTAATGTATACTAAAGAAACACACTTTACCTAATGGATATATTACACAAGTTGATCTTAACTAACTCGTAAGTGTCTAAATATCCTAACACCCCCCCTTAAGAACAACTTGGGATAGGATTGAAGGATTTACAAAAGTGACACTATTAGGATAAGGAAGGAGACATTAGAGCCTATCCCCCCTTAAGGACACATTCCTGAACTCCTAACATAGATCAAAGTTTAGAAAACTTTTCTTCTGTAAGAGAGTTGGTGAATATGTCTGCAACTTGATCATCTGTAGGGCAATAGAGAATTTCAAGAACACGATCATGAACAATATTTCTAATGAAGTGCATGTGTAGCTCAATGTGTTTGTTGTGTTTATGTAGAGCTGGATCTTTGGCAAGATTGATGGAACATTGATTGTCGCACCAAAGTGGAGTAGGCTACTACTACTTGAATCCAAACTTTGATAGGATCTATCAAAGCCATAAAGCTTCCTAGCTGGCATTAACTGCGGCTCGATATTCTGCTTCTACTGAAGAAAGAGCAAGAGATTGTTGTTTCTTACAAGCCCAAGTGACAGGTCCAGATCCCAGATTGAAAACATAACTTACAGTAGAATTTTGATCATCAAGATCGTCGGCCCAATCTGAATCAGTGAAACCAACCAACAAAGTTTTCCCTCCTGTACTATAATGAATCCCAAACTGAATTGTACCTCGAATATATCAAAGTATTCTTTTTACTGCTTTCCAGTGACTTTCATGAGGAGTTTTCATATAATGGGAAATGCGACCAACGGAAAAGGAAAGGTCAGGACGGGAATGAGTCTAGTATAAAAGTATACCACCAAGCTGATGATACAAGGTGGAATCTACTTCAGGGGAAGTACAAGTGGCAGAAAGTTTGACTCTAGACTAGAAGGGAGAAGGGGCTGGTTACCAATCTTCCATCTGAAAGCAACGAAGAAGGTCACAAGCATACTTAGACTGGGAAATAAATATTCCTTCTTTGGTTTGCAAGACTTGAAGACCAAGAAAATAATGCAAATGCTAAGTCCGACATTTCAAAATTTTTCTTAAGACTGGATTTCACATGGGATAAAAGTTTAGGGTCACTACCAGTAAGGATAAAATCATCAACATAAAGAACAAGTATGATGATATGGTTTCCTACTTTCTTAGTATATACATTGGGGTTAGAATGGCATCTAGAAAAACTAGTGTCAAGGAGAAAGCTATCCATTATGGCATACCAAGCTCTAGGAGCTTGCTTAAGGCCATATAAGAATTTCTTAAGGAGACAAACAAGGATAGAGTTATCCTGAACATATCTAGGAGGTTGTTCCATGTAAATTTCCTCCCATATTTCACCATGTAAAAAGGTAGACTTGACATCCATTTGATGGAATTCCTAGTTATGTAAGGCTACAAGGGAAAGAACAAGGCAAATGTAGTTCATTTTTGAGACAGGAGCAAAGGTTTCATTGTAGTCAATCCCTTCAACTTGGGAAAAACCTTTGGCAACTAACATTGCCTTAAGTCTTTCAATACTTCCATCTGATGCATACTTAGTTCTACAGACCCATTTACATCTAACAAGTTTTCTTCCTTTTGGAAGAGGAACAAGATCCCAAGTATCATTCGCCATTAAGGAACGATATTATTCATCCATAGCTGCATCCCAATCTGGATTTCCTGAAGCTTTTGCAAAAGTTTCTAGATCATGATTCTCGGAAACTTGAGCCAAAAGAGAAGAGGCTCGATGAAACTAAGAACATGTTCAACGTTGATCTCTAGTATCACCGGCAAGATCACCAGCTACTTCACATGTTGAACGGACCCATCGAGGAAGCATTGGTGCTAGTGCAATTGGAGGAACATGAGAAGGCATAGGTGGATTTTCATCCTCACTGTCATCATCAGAAACTGAAGTTGGAAACCTATCAAGGAAGTTGGAAGAAGAAGAATAAGAAGAAGAAGAAGAAGGCACAATCACCGAATCAGGCTCGCAGGCCAAAGATGGCACACCCGCTAAGTTAGGCTCACATTCCAAGAGATTTTCATCAAATTTAACATCTCTTCTAATGATTATATCATGTGAATGGGGCTGAAGAAGTTTATAACCTTTTACATTTTCATAATATCCAACAAATATGCACTTTTCACTTTTAGGCTAAAATGCTCCAGAATGTGAGCCCATGCTTCACAACCAAACACACGAAAGTGACTTACATCTAGTTTAATTTTACTCCATGCTTCTTCTGGTGTTATACCTTGTAAAACATATTGGGTGTGCGATTAACTATGTAATTTGCACAATTTATGGCCTCAGCCCAATATTGAATACTTAGTCCTTCAGATTGGATCATACAATTAGTCATTTCTTTTAAAGTGTGGTTCTTTCGTTCAACTACACCATTTTGTTGTGGTGTATATGGAATAATGTGTTGTTGTTGGATTCCTTGTTCAGTGCAGAAAGTAGTGAACTTGTTGTTAACATATTCTCCTCCTTTGTCAGATATTAACTTAATAATTTGAAGACCAGATTTTTTTCAATAAGCGCCTTGTAGGCCAAGAACATGTTAAATACTTCACTCTTAATTTTTAGAAAGTAAACCCAAGTGCGTCTGGAGTAGTCACCAATGAAAGTTAAGAAATACTTGAAACCAAAAAATGATGCAAATGGAAGAGGGCCACACAAGTGACTATACACAAGCTCCAAGGGAACCGAGGTGTGCCAAGAGGCACATTTGTCGAAACTGTCTCGATGATGTTTTTCGAGTACACAACCAGAACAAACACCATCCTTGCAAGATACCATCGGAAGACCAGTCACCATATTGTCTTTACATAGTTTTTGCAATGAGCGATAATTTAAGTGACCAAATCGCTCATGCCAAAGTTTGCTCAAGTTATCACTATGAGCAACAAAAACTGAAGGAAAAAGTGATGACCCAAAGTTTTTAAATTTGTACAACCCGGTAATATCATCAACAGTTCTAGTAGCAAGGACATTTTGAGGGTTTTTAAAATAATTGATTACAACTTGGTGAGGTGTAAACGTCACAGTTTTAACTTCACCTGAATGAGTAATTTGATATATTGATAACAAATTGCAAGAAATTTCTGGAACACATAATACATTATTGAAATGACCATTTTCTACTGAAACTATTCCAGATCCTACAACACTTAGAGATCTATCATCACCAACAAATCTTTGATTGGTGTTACATTCATGCATAGTAGAAAAGATGGCTTGATCCTTAGCCATATGATAAGATGCTCCAGAATCAATGAGCCATTCAATTGAAGTAGAAGAGGAAGATGCAGTATAAGAGTAACCAGAAGCACAAAGTGCATGTCCATGAGAGGTAGATTATGAAGAAAAATATAGGTTGATGTGGTGCTTCTTCATTGTTGCTTCCAAGGCTGCCATCTCCTTCAAACACTTAGATTCATCATGATTATCTTTTCCACAAAAATTGCAATGACGCTCAGTCTTATTTCCTTTTGGCTTGGATCTTTTGTCATTTTTTAAAGAAAGAGCTGACTGAGAGGATTTGGGACCTTTGTTGGTTGACTTATTATTGAAAAAAATTTGTTTCTTGGGAGGCTTGGACTTTTCTTTCTGTTGGGACAATAAAGATTTCCCAGATGCATCTGCATTGTTAATTATTCCAAGATGAATGAGCTTATCTTGCTCTATAATTAAGGAATCACAAAAGGATTCAAGAGTAGGCTCTTGATAGCTAGCTGCAGTCAAGGATTCTTTGATGAAGTAGAATGTAGATACAAAAACAGAATATGCAGGTCCAAGTTTGGAAAAAATATGATAAATACATCGTTTGTCTTCACTCTTAATCTTGTATTCTGCACAAAAGAGTCTAAGAGTTTTATACTTAGATAAATAGTCTTGAATGCATGAAAAATCATTTAGATTCAAGGAAATCAACTCATTCTCAAGTTGATGACCCCGAATTTCATTATGTTTACCAAACACAGATTCCAACTTTTCGGAAGCTTTGTCATGTTCATCAATTCCAGATATGTGGAATTGCAAATCAGTAGAGATTGACATCCAAATAAATCCATGAGATTCATCACATATATTTTCCCATTTAATGTTCTTATCATCATTAGTGGATTATGTTTCTTTCCCTGAGGTTATCC
Source organism: Pseudotsuga menziesii (assembly GCA_001517045.1). Taxonomy (NCBI): domain Eukaryota; kingdom Viridiplantae; phylum Streptophyta; class Pinopsida; order Pinales; family Pinaceae; genus Pseudotsuga; species Pseudotsuga menziesii. Next base: position 25,023 of record LPNX010302337.1, read on the forward strand.
TGAAAAGTCCCCTACTTCGCAGAACATCCTTCACATGAGATTTCCATGAGAAATAGCTAGAACTTGTAAGTATAATATCACAAGGGGCAGCCATACTATAAAATAATGACTGAAAGAACAGAAACTAACTGTCTGGATGCAAAGAGTTCAAAAAATATGCAATTTAAAAAAAACGACACCAAAAACTGATTTTGGATGACGAAGTTATGTTTGATCAAAGAAAATGTTAAAGAGGTCCCCAATAGTGACATGGCAGATATTAACTTGACCAACTAAAAAAAAGAACCCCACTCTTCCCAAGATCAACCTTTGACAATCACTTTACAATAAAGTTGCTTTTAAGTGAATCACTTTTGTAGAATAAGCGATGTTCATTTTTACAATAATGTTACTTTAAATAGTGCGGCAATAAATTAAAATATTTAAGTGACTCACTTTTTATTTTATTTTATTTAAGTGAGATGCACTTTTACAATAAAGTAACCTGAAAATAGAAATTGCATGCACTAAAAAGTAGCTTAATAAGACTTGAACTCAAGACCTATTAAGGAATAAAGCAACTTTTGACCAAGTGAGCTAAGTTTAAAAGGTATGTAAAAGAATGGAAAGAGAAATGGGGCTTTTATTTTTTACTATTCTCTCCCGTTCTCTGTGCTTTCCTTTTTTTTCCTACAAATAAAAAAAAATACGAAAAACAAAAACCAAAAAAAAAATTCCACACAATGGGGTTAGATCTTTGTTAGCTTACCTGAAAATTCTATGTTTTCACATTTTCTCGTTGTTTCTGATTTTCTATGCTTGCACAAGGTGCATGGTAAAGAGCATACGTAGCCGAGAAGACAAGAAAAAAACATTCCCTTCCTGTTTCTAATTCGCCACGATTGCTCAAGGTGCACGGCAAAGAGCATACGCAGCCAGGGAAGGAAACAGTCTGAGACTAAAACAATAAATATTTAATAATAAAATTGATAAAATATGAGATATTTAAAAAAAAACAAATCTGTCACTGTAACATTATGCCTTCAGATTTGCCGAAATGGGTGTTTCTGGATCAAACGGAAATGGTTTTCAGTGAAACGAAAACTGTTTCCCAATGGAAATGGCACTCCGAACACAATGGAATAGTTCCAACATGCCAAAAATGCATAGAAACTCTAGAACCAAAAACCCTTTCAAAGTTTCAGTAACACCAGTTCCAAATCTTGATCAAAACCGAAAGCGTCTTTTCATAAATGATCTGATACCATGTTCGGGTACAGAGGGTACTCCCAAAATACCGAAAACCTTAAGAAACCACTTCACACAAATAGATCAACACATCGATGTTTGTCACGTGGTTAAAACCCTCGAGAGGGAAATAGTCCACTACCCTAGCCAAATAGCTACTTTGAGGAATTTATTATGCAAAACAAAGAAAGTTACATATGAGCTTCTCATAATCGATCAATTGGCCAAGGACCCTCCATGATATTTAAATAGAGATCATGGACCAATCGATTGTTAAGCCACAAATCAATGGTAGGTATGATCTAAGAGAAGTTGAATCGTCAGATCACTTTATATCTAGAGGATATCGTGACTGTCGGATTAGAATATTTACAAATGCGTACTCATGCATACTAAAGAAACACACTTTACCTAATGGATATATTACACAAGTTGATCTTGACTAACTCCTAAGTGTCTAAATATCCTAACTGCTCAACCATGGTCTCAGTTTGTCCAAAGAGACCATTAAACATAATTTATGGACCTGCCAAAAATGTGGTTTAGGGAAATTAGACCAAGCCTAGGAGAAGCTAAAAATTGTTCAAGTATGGAATTATTGGTAAAATATGCATAACTGGCCTTAGGGAAATACCTACTACAACTAATAGGATGGTGATCAAAATATTCTAAGAATGTGGATCTCTAGAGTGTTGTATGGTGCATCCAACCATATCTAAAAGGCTATAATAAGAGGTTTTTTTGGATAGTTTGAAGATAGTATAGAAGCATCTTCACAATAACCCACATGCTAGGAAATGTATATTAACATTTCAAACTTACAAATTTCATATATAATGAAAAATTTATTCGAAAAGAAAAACCAATTTTAACATAACAATAATATGCTAGACATAATTGAATGCAACAAATACATAATTCATATGTATTAAATAATAGAATTTGCCATATAGATTACACCTAACAGTATAAAATTGTATTAATGAAATGTAAAATGTTTACAAATCCAAATGTGGTACACCAGTCCTCATCCGTAATCCATAAAATTTCAAATTCTATCCAAGATTCCTCCTATGGAACCCAAAATAACAGCAAAGATGTTACGGAGAGAAATTCCTATGGCTTGGGGTACCACAACAAACAGCTTGACTCCAGAAATCAATCCTTTCCAATATGCAATAAAAATTAAATGTCTAACACTAAAGGATCAGACCTCGTACCTTATTTGGGACGGTTGAAGTAGATCCCCGTTGAGCTTTCCAACTTCAGCTTGAATTGATAAATTACTTCCTCAACAACAAGTAAACAATACAAGCATACTATATATC
>LPNX010302337.1:27630-42656 GCA_001517045.1 Pseudotsuga menziesii
GCTCTATTATAGCATATATAATCAATAATGTATAAGCATTTGACATAATCCCATGGATAAAATATTCATTCAAACACACATTATTGGACAAGAAAATATATTTATATTAATATAAATTAGAGATTACAATAGATACAACCTCTGACGGCACGTCTGCAAACCAGAGAAACTGAATCCCCCAATTCGGCCTCCACCACCTCAATCCTCCATCTCTCAATAGCAAGCTCACAAGAAAAAGGCAAGATCATTGGGAAGAACACAACATTGCTCCAAGGGACAAAGGGATGCAGACTCAAGCATAAGTTTCAACAGCAATGGAATATAGTTTCTTTGCTCTCAATTCTCTCATATGCCTTCAATGTATCATAGAGTTCCTTATATATCTTTTCAAAGGGGTAATGAAAGGTCGAATCTGAGCGATCTCAAGGCATAGGGAAGGCCAGTAGTCAAGTGAGTCGGATCCATGTCAAGGAAAACTCCAAAAGGATTTGGATTTTGTACACATCCTGATGTACGCGGTTCTAGGGGTCAAACCCGCGTATATACGCGATTATAGGTTTAAAAGTCACGCGTATCATTTTTCACATGTTTTTAGGGATGATCAAGGAAACATCAAATGACAAAAAATGGTCCATGGGGTCTAAGGAGTCTACAGCGGGATAGGGGAAGGCCATACAAACTGTGATTCACCTAGAGTGGTAAAATCAACTATAATAGATTCCCCCTAATGTGTGAGGTCAAAGCGGTCATACGATTTCCGAAATACACTATAAGTCCATCCCAGAAGTGGAGTGATGAATGATCCCAAATGGAAGACCAGCCACCCAATCAGCATAGTACCATGACACAACTCTGCACATAACTGCAAATACATATAGCAGTCCCGGATACATAAGAGTACAATGGCCATGAATAGGCATGATACAAGATATCACATAAGTGGTTATCGCCACGTACAATATACATAGATCAGAATCTCTATGATGAATATATACAAAGGACCATGATCTCCATAATGGTTAAAGATATATAACAGATCAAGATCTTCATAGTGGCTGGAAATGTTTGACATTTATTGGAATCAAGTCACGAGAGCTGAAATCTCATGAACAATGGTACGATCAAGGAGGTATCATATAAGAGATGCCACCAATCTAGAAAGTCTTCTACACAAACTGCTACGAGTACATGTCCTACTATACAAATAGAGGTGTCGAGGTCGAACATAGTAGTCCATCATCTGATTAACGATCATTGATGTATACCATTAACAGACGCGAGATCACCCACCAATAATGAAAATGGGAATCAAGGTACTAGAGTGCAAACTAACAAGTGTGAATAAATGTGTTGAGGTCGAACACTTGAGAGGATCCATCGATCAGGGGACATGATGTATTCCCAAAGACTATTGATGGCGAGAGAACCTGCCACTGATGACTGCAAGTCTCAAGGCATTCAAAATGACTCTAGATTCCAATCCCAGAATAAATGATCTAAAGTCAATCCGATGAAATCCGTTGAAAGGAGGGCATTAAGGAATCCCCCATCATCCAACACGAGGTACTCAGCAAAGCTATATAATGTGGAAGGACTCGATCATAAGGTGCACAAACCAGTAACTGTACCAGGAATGACTGACATGCAAAGTCAAGATAACTGAGGAATGGCCGATTCAGTCTTCAACTTCCTTTGAACAAGAGAATAACTGTGTATGGTGATAGAATAAAGGCAGCATAGACTCAATATACAAACTGGTACATCTCTGCGACATAGGAGACATCAAAAGAGGCTCCATGGGGACTGGAAGCTTAACCAGTCGGTGGAGATAAACTCAGATAAATGAGTATAGCTCCTAAAGTCAAACTATAACCCAACCAATGGATGTGATATATAGTGCTCTATTCGAAGGCGACAAGACTCGACAGCTGCCAAAGATAACATCTTTTCTTGTCCGACTTTTTGGCTTTTTGATTTATTTGGACTTTTTCAATTATTTAAAAAGCTTGAAAAAGAATAAAATTGCTTTATAGTTATAGACTAGGAGGAAATGAGTGTCATAAGGGTAAACAAAGTAGTTCCAAGCAGTGGAACATACCTATGCTCAATGCAAGGATACATGTGTAGGATATCGACACTCAGGGGGGAATCTCCTCTTGGTAAAAAGGGAAACAAGCTGCAAGGATATAAAAAATGGCTCTGCATGTCTAGACATGAGACAATATTAAGCTATATGGTTGAAACACAATGCTAGGGAAGCTGACATAAAGCTCAATAAGGCAGGCAAAGCTCATGATAATGCATTCACAACTTGACATGAGGGAGTCCTAAGGAAAATAGGCCAGCAAAAGATCAAGAGGAGTATGAGGCTCTTGTGAAATGTCATGGCAGTACTATACAACAGACTCCCACATCCTAAAGAAGAAAACATCAACATGGGTACCAAATGAAAATAAGGCCCTAACTAGGGTACCCATGTAAGGCGAAGCTCTACCACTCATATCATGCCACTTCTAAAACAGCAAGAAGGTTCCATGACATAATAGGGTGGGTTCGTACCTAAGGTTATGATGAAACGGTCATAAGGTCATGCAAAATGCAAATGGTGATGAAACCTAACCTATATTCCAGTTTAGACATGATACCTGAGATCGGCACGAACAGGTCAATCCGACGGCTGAAACAGCACTGAAAAAGGTCCTCTACAACATGAATTATGTCAAAAACGGTCCAAAATGGTTAGAAAATGTCAAAACTATAAGAAAGGGGGTAAAAAATTTCAAATATTTGAAAAAATTCTATAAATAGTAAACAATTCAAAATATTATAAAACATTTGAAACTTTTACCCATTTGAGCTCATATTTTCAACAGCGAATTCCAGGAGATCCAGCCGGCGAAATCCACTACCGTTTCTTCTAGGTATTTACCCATGATCTTCTCTTTCATTTTGATGCAATTTTTAGCAAACTCCATGGTCAATTAAGCTTTCTAGGCCAAACTAAAAAGGGTGCTGCATCCCGCATGGAAATTGAGGGTTTTTCTACATATAGGGATGGATATACGCAGAAAATGCCCACAAAGCCACGTACATACACAGTTGTTTTGAAAACAGTCGCGTATGAGGCCACGTATAAGGTTTTTTCAATAATCTAATGGGAAAATTTGAAATTTCTTATGCAGGATGGTCCTAGAGTGGAGAGAGCGTGAACATGGTGAGGTAGAGGAAGCAGCAAGGGCCGATCTAATGGCTCAACAAGCTCTATGTGCATGCGAACTCTACAAGTTTTGGTGTCTTGGTGGCTTGAGGGCCAAACCAAGACTATTACAAATGCTGGTGGATTACTGGGATACAGACTTTGAGTTCTTCCAGATAGATGGGATGTCCCTCACTATAGAGGTGCAGGACATATACTTCATTACTAGGCTTTCTAGATGAGGGGAGGTAGTGAACCTTCGGTCTCGTGGTGGGCCAGGAGGTGGCCCGACTATCGATGAGTACATTGTGGTGTACTGTTATCCAGACACAGAGAAGGTGGGGATTTAGGTCCCTACCAATGATATACAAGTGCTGGGCCTAAAGGCCATACTATTGACATTGGGTAGGATAGCAGGCTTGGCATCACTCCAACAGGCCTCGCGGCCTCTGATGTTCTATGCAGTGGAGTGCATGAGACCCACGATTTATGACTGGAGCACTACACTACTGAGCAACATGAAAAATCAGCTCAGTGAGTGTAAGGCAGGCAGAGTTTGAAACTTCAGGTTCAGCAGTATATTGAGCACATTTTTCTTCAAGCGTGTTCCAGGATTGAGCCTCTGAGAGGACGTTCCTCTTCACAGGGTTCGAGATCCATCCCAACGGCGTTGGGAAGATGCGATGCGCAAACTGGGGGGAGGTAGGGTGGCCAACCCCTATCCCACTGACTTCTTTATGTGGTGGAAATGATAGATGGTTTCCATCGATGACTACCCCTATGAGGGGATAGATTTCTGGGGGGAGCCGAACATGCCGCTACCACCAGGATCGACATATGGCGATATAGGTAACAAATCTCAACCCTCTCTTTTTAAATTTTTGAGTTATTTAATTTTTTGTGTTTTCTGATTATATGGAATCAAAAGACATATTTTTTCATAACAATACATAGTGACATCTAGCATTTGTGTGCAGATGTGGGACCACAATGGCCGAAAGGATTCCATCGGCGTAGATGAAGGGGAAGAGGAGATGATATCATGGGTGTGGATGCGGAGCGAATGCTTCAGAGCATTCATACCAATTTTGTGAGGTTGACACATAGGGCTCCCATGGCACAAGTCGAGGAATTGCCTGAGGCTATGCAGCGCCAGGCGTTGGGTGTACCACACACATGGGTGTGATTACTCCGATGGCTAGCTAGAGCCATAGTGACCTTCCATGATCACAACCCTCCTCCTCCTCCTCCATAAGATTAGATACCTGGGAGTGTATACATTTGTACTACCGTTTAGTATATGTTGGTGGCTCGAGAGCCCCAATTTTATATTATGACACTATGTATTACCACATTTTGGATGTTATATAAATTTTTTTATGGTGATCGGTTTATTTATTTACATGTGTAAAAATTGTGTTTGTGATTAATTTACTGTGAATGAAACAAATGTCAATCTAACACGTAGTTAGCATATGAGTCGGCAACTTGATTATTAATTCTTGGAATGTGTATATATGTTATATTGTCAAATTGCCTTTCTAATAATCTCACATCTAAGAATCTTCTTAATAACGTCGGATCTCTAACATGGTACAAACCATTAAACTGTGACACTACTAACTCCAAATCAAGACGTACCTCAAGAGAGAGAACACCATGTGAAATGGCATCCCGTAGAAGCTCAATAACAACACTATATTTGGCAACATTGTTGGAAGATGGCCACAAACATACGCCTCCTGAAGACAGCACCTGACCCATAGGAGTATAAATCACCCAAGCAGTAGAGGCTGAGTGTTGAGTGTGACGGCTTGCACCATCCGTGAATCCTATGTAAGTGGAAGATTCCATTGACATCTGCCAAAAGAAATGGAAACTAATCACAAACCCGATCACGATAAGAAAAAGACATAATTATGCAAAACTGTACACTAATATACAATAACCAGCCTTGGCTAAAAATCATGCATAGTAATTCTTTAGATAGAGCCCATTTCTAGGCTCCACCAAGGCCGTTCCCTCGTAATCCACTAACTCATAAGAACCCTTCTCTAACACATGTTTGACCACATAAGGACCCTGCCACCTTGGATTAAATTTTCCTACCCCCAAGGTTTCTTTCGGTTGATCCCACAAAAGGACCAAGTCTCTCTCACTAAACCTTGTTGGATGGACAGACTTATCGTACTGGACCTTTACATGACGTTTATTGACTTCTAGATCCACCAAGGCATCCCGACGCTGCTCATCAAGTTGCTCAAGGTGGACCAAACGCTCCTCCAATGGTGAAGTGTCTGGTAAGAGTTCTACAACTAGCTTCAAAGAAGGAATCTCGCATTCAACTGGCAATATCGAATCCACTCCATTTACAAGTTGATATGGAGAAAAACCCATGGCAGTCTTAACAGTGGTTCGATATGCCCACAAAGCACGGTATAACATGATGTGACAATTATTCTTGCTTTGTGCGATGGTTCGTTGGAGAATGGATTTGAGTGATTTATTCAATGCTTCTACCTATCCATTCGCTTGAGGGTAGTAATAGGAGGAATGTTCTTGCTTATACCCTAAATTTGATGCCAACTCTTCCATCATACGGTTCTGAAAGTGTGAGCCATGGTCAATGACAAGCTCTTTCAGAATCCCAAATAGAGTAATAATTTGGTTGAATATGAAGTGGGTGGCTGTCTCACTATTGGATTTAACTGTAGGCATAGCCTCAGCCCATTTCGTGAAGTAATCAATAGCCGCTATAATATGATGGTGCCCCCCAACCAAAGCTGGGTTTCAATCCATAAAAGCAAGCCCCCATTTAGTGAAGGGACCGGCAGTGATAATGGGATGTAACGGGGTAGGTTTCAAGCGCATATCACGTGCGAACACCTGGCAAGGGTGGCACCTCTTGACCGCATCAACACAATCCTTAAAGATTGACGGCTAGAAATAATCCGCTCTTAAGATATTTTTCGCTATAGAAATCCCAGATAAATGGCCACCACACGCCCCTCCGTGGCAGTCATTCAGTACTACCTCAGCCTCTTCATGAGTTAAACAATGTCATAAAATGGAATTTACCCCGCGGCGGTACAAAGTGTTATCCACTATGAGGTAGTTCTTAGAGACATGACGTAATTGTCGTCGTTCATCTCGTGAGAGGTGAGTAGGGGTATTCAATGTTTGTAAATATATTATGATATCCCCATACCATGGGTCTAATGTTGAGATTAAGAAGATGTGTTCATCGACAAATTTTTCTTCACAAACCAACTCCTAGGCGTCGCTCGGGAAATCCAATATAAGTTCTGCAAAAGTTAAATACTTCTTCGACTTTGCTGAAACAAATTCGAGATCAAATTCTTGCAGAATGACAATCCATTTATTATATTTTCCCCCAATAATCCTTTGAGTGAGGATGAATTGAAACGGATTGACATGGGCTACAACCAAGGTCTGGCGAAGGAGAATATAATGTCTCAACTGCTAAACCGCATGTATGGTAGCTAAAGCAAGCTTCTCGACATGAGAGTAACGAATCTCTGTGTCAATAAGGTTCCAGCTCAGATAGTATATGACATTCTCTTCGATCTCCTCATCCTCTTGAACCAAAACCATACCAATCGCCTCCATGGACGTGACCACATATAATAGAAAATCACGGCTATAGTCTGGGGGAGTAATCACCGGGGCTGATGCTAGGACTCGCTTGAGTGCATCGAAGGACTCTTGGTCTTGCTCATCCCAACAAAAGGTGGTGTCCTTCTTCAATAGACGCATGAAGTCTCTAGTCGAATTGGAAAAGTTGACAGCAAATATTCATAAGAATTTTTCCATGCCTTGCAAACATTGAAGATGATGAATATTCCTCAGGGGAGACAACTGAAGTATTGCCTCCACCTTTGAAGGGTCTACTCTTATACCCTCTTTAGACATGATGAATCCTAACAAATGACCTGACTTCACACAAAATATGCACTTATGAGGATTTAATCTAACCAAATAATGCCAGCATATTTCGAATACCAATCTCAAGTGATAGGGATGATGCATTCTCATACGAGAATGAGCAATGATGCATTCTCATACGAGAATGAGCAGCAAGGTCATCCAAAACTACTTCGATAATTGACTTGATATTGACTTCGATAATTGCCCGCTGAAACGAAGCTCCATATTTTTTAAGGCCGAAAGGTATTTTTCGATATGCAAAAGTTCCCCAAGGACAAATAAATGCAGTCTTATGTTGGTCCTCAGGTTTAATTTGTATCTAATTATACCCAGAAAAGCCGTCAATAAAGGAAAAAACCTCGCTACCCATACACTCATCCAAAATCTGATCAATAAATGGTGTGGGGTAATTGTCCTTAGGATAGGCACGATTTAAATCATGAAAATCGGTACATATGTGGATCGCTCCCTGCTTCTTATCCACCGGAACAGGGTTTGAAACCCACTCCATCAAGGGAACGGGATAGATGAAACCGGCTTTCAACAGTTTCTCTATCTCTACCTTAATCTTGGTTTCTTTCCTAGGATTCACTGCCCACAAGCGCTGTCGAATAGGCTTAGCATTGGGGTAAGTCTTAATCTCGTGCTCGATAATACGAGGTTTGATACCTGGCATTTCATCATAAGACCAAGCAAAAATATCACGGAATTCCTTAAATAGCTTGGTGTATTCTAGAATCTCGGCATGGGAACATTCCTCCCCAATATAGACATTCTCTATCCTGCCAGGATCGTGAGAGATGTTAATAGGAATCATTGAAGATATTTTAGCCATGTTTCCATCATCCATCTAACCAGGAGAGCTTAATGGAACCATAGGACTACCAACTCTCTCACTAAGAACCGCCCTAAAATCCTCACGCTCCAAGTGGTCAAGCTCAGGAATAAAGTATGATCTATGATGGAGTTCCTCCCATGGTGGCTTAACTCCCGACATAGCCTCAATAATCGCTTCATCTGAAGGGAAAACCGTATCAAGGAAGTTGTGCACGTGAGAATACTGTACTGCCCATGCCGGCAACACATAAGGGTCCTTCTTCTCCGTCCATGAAGAGGAAAGACTAGGCTCTGCAACACACCTGAGATTATATTGATAAGCTATCATAGTTGCAGGTAACGACACATCCGTCACGATGGGCTCACTCAGAGTACTTGGTGTAGGAAGAATCCAAGGATTTTCCATATTACTCGTGCAAAAAGACACCGATCTCGTAGATGTCGAAGCCTCACCAGAAATAGATCCTATCATAAGGATCAGTGTAGGACAACTAAAGCTTCCCATGAGGGATGGATACATGCCTACACCCACACTCCTAGTTTCTGGCTAAGAGTGCTCAACGATCGGGATCGAAGCTCCCGAAGATGCAGTAACAGACGGATTCTTGAATGTCGTTTGATCAATCGTTACTATCTTCCCGCTATCTCGAAAGCATACAACACGAAACAGGGAAGAAGCAACGGCTTGCATATTGTACATCCAATTCCTACCCAGCAAGAGATTGTAGTCAAGGGGCACATCAACCACCTCAACCTCTATTGTATTCCCTCCAAAATAGACTTTAAGAGAAGGAAGGATGCCATGTAGCCTAAACAATCTCCCATCGAACGCAGTTAACATGGTTGCTGAATTAGATAGCTCAGGGGAACCTAGACCCTTCCAACATGATAAAGACATCATAGAAGTGGCAGCGCCTTCGTCAATCACAGTGCACTTGATGGTCATATTAAGACATTCTATGTGAATCAAAAGAGACACATAGTAAGGCAAGCGAGGTTGAATTCCTACGGTTTCAAATTTAATCATGGAGGAAGAATCATCATCGTTCACACCAAGGGCAGAAAGCAACGCCTTCCTTTGCGAAGGACAACTCTGAAGCACTTCCAATGCAGACATCGCACAAAGAGTGTGGCCCAAATCCTTGACAACTAAATAGTTCTAGGCGGCTCAGGTATTTGTATTGTGCCCAAAATGCTTAAGGAGTCCCTTAGGAATGCAAGGTGTAGTTTCAGGTTTATCCATAGGTTTCTCAATACGCAAAGGAGACCCTAGTGGACTAGGATCTTTTCTTGGGCTCGATTGTGACAAACCATAATCTTTTGCACACATCACAAATTTCGTAGCACGTACCATGTTAATGCAACCATGGCCACTACCCTCCAGTGGATCCTGGTCACCACCAGACTAGGCATGGGACCTCAAGTTCATATTTTGATTGTGTGGTAAAGGGTTAGTTAGCACAGCTGGGCCCTGTGCCAAGAACCTCGAGGCTTCATCAAGACAAGGGCACAAGTAAGTGAGGTGATCGTCCTTAAATAACTTGCAAGGGAACTTAACCTTACGTTTAACTTGCTTGTCCCCCCCAGCATTTCGGTTGTTCTTGTCATTACTATTAGAATTCTCATTCTTATTTCCACCCTTACTATTATTCTTAGCCTTTTTTCTATTCCATTTGGGCTGCTGGTTACCCTTCTGGTTTGACGATTGCACTAAAAGTACACTCGCCATTTGGGTGGGTTCACATGAAGCCGTAGCTTGTCCTGAAGTAGATTGGTTGAGTGACAATTGACTAACTTGTTTTGCAACCGAATCCACAGGTTTTGCACTTGCACAACCCACAATGCCATCGGCATGTGGTCTAAGTTTGAATTTGAGGTCGAAACTAGAACACAGAGCGTTGGGAATAATCTCATATAAGAAACCAGACTGAGCATAAATCAAGTCCAGTTCTTGCGCCCTAAAAATCACTTGTTCCTCATTCTACATTCCAGATGTAGAAACATCCTTCGCTATATATGCCAATAATGACTTGAGGAACCATTTGGGGAGGAACTCCAGTGGTATAAAGGCTTTAATTAACCTCTTCCATCTACACCACTCTTGGATATGATCCGAGATATGTGTGGCTTTATCCTGTCGAAATGTTGACAAGAGTTCTGTACCAATGTCATAATGCACTGGTAGCTGGAAGTGGTTAAGAAAAGTCATCGCAAGGTCATCGAACAAAGAAAATGCTCCCCTAGGTAGCTCTATATACCATTTCATGACAGGCCCTGTAAGGGTGCGTTGAAATAGCCTCAAATGGATGGAGTCCTGATGTAAGGAATTTGAAGAGCACCATAGGTGAAATGTAGTAATGTGTTTGCTCAGATCCTCTCCCAGTTTTCCCTCGAACTTAGGTATGTTGAAGGGAAGCTTAGTAGGGACAGCCGGCCAAGATGGGTAATGAGCTACAGGATCATTCGTTAATATCGACAAGTCAGGAAGATTCAGCATCACGAGGAAAGGGAGCCTAGGATGATGAGGTCAATGGACCGCTCCCTGATAGGTATGATTTGTATAGGTCTGATTGCCACCATGACCTTGGCCATAGTGCCCTCCTCCCGTATGACCCGTATAGGGTGGCATGGAAACACCATAGTGTGGTGGACCTTGACTAGTAGGATCTACAAAGCCGTAATTAGGAGAGTAAGCGGGTTGTTGATACTTGCCCCCATAAGGTGAATAACCTTGTCCATACTGCGTCCCATAATAGGGCCCATAAGTCATTGCATGAGATGTCCCATGAGACACTCCGTAAGTAGGAGCATACGTTCTAGAAGTAGGAATATACATCTCGGAAGTAGGAATGTGACCTCTAGAAGTATGAGCATGACCTCCCGAAACAACGTGCGGTACATGAAGCTGAGACAAAACCGGTCTAGTAGCCGTAGTATGGACATGACACGTAGCAACGTTTCAGCCCAAAGGACCACGTGAATAAGGTGGAGGGTGAACATTTGAAGAAGTAGGGATAGAGGGCAAAGGGACTTGAGTAATAATGTACGTACTATTCCCTATAGTCACTCGTCTTGGGTCTGGTATCCTAATAGGATCACTAACCCTAGACCTAGGAGGAATATGTGAGGTAACTTCCACCACCGGGATGGAAGGTGCAATGTGACTAGTGCTCCCAAACCTCTCTGCATGGTAAGGAATGAGAGTGCCCCCGTGCATAGTGTTAGGCTCAAAGTCGGATTCGACATGAAATTCCAAATCATGTGTGGGAAAACCAGACATACCATAACTACCATAACTAGTGCTGGCGGGTTCGAAATGAGTCTCAGCATCCTCCGGCATTCCATACCGGTAATGTGTTAGTGGGGAATAAACCCTAGAGTGAGTAGGTCTATCATGAAAGGTTCCTATCTCAGAAATCATGGGACCTAACTAATCCAAGTCACGTGAAGGATCGTAGGTAGGAGTAAACTCCCCATCATCTACATGAATGGGAGAAGGTGGTTCAGGAATATCTTCTATATGGTCTCCCATGGTGTGTGAATCAATGTGCGAAATAGTCCGCCTGGACTGTCTAGGTCTCTCTCCCAAAGGAGGAGGAGAAGTATAAGTTAGAATTCCTTCTAAATGATGATAACGGTAAGGAGGATTACCCAAATCCATAATGACTCAAAAAATAGAAAACACTCTCTATTTATGCAAACCCTAGGCAAGGTATCGTGCATAGAGAAATCACTAATAAAACTTAAAGCCAAATGCAAGAAAATAAGGGTAAGATAAGTAAGATCCCGAATGAAGCAAGTATGCCTCGCCTAGGAGAGGCTTGAGACTCCCATACAAAACAAGCAGAGGTACGTAACCAATTATTGTGGCCCTCAGCTTCAACGCGTAAAGCGACTGTGCTGTCTAACCCCAACCTGGCCGGGACACCCATAGAATAACCCCTGCAAAGTACCCCCTCGATATCCTAGGTAAGGCCACTAAGGTCACCTCAATATAATCAATGCTCAAGTGGATAGTCGCAGGTGGGATTGACCGTATGGGTAGGGTAGCAAAGATCGAAACTCTCAAAATAGCCCCCAGATATGAATACAATCCTAGTAATATCTCTTGTCCTACTCAGTTATGACTAGGGATCATCCCAATCAATAACCGCTCACACTGCCTCGTGCTTAACTCCCTTTTGAGATGAGGATCCTGAGAAGCACTGGTTATACCAAGGATTTCAAACACTCACCTAAACAGACACATACATTCTATTGTTTAGTGATCTTGGAGAATTTACTCATAATGAACTATTCCAAGATCCTAAAACCTAAGCTTGTTGGTGCACCCTATAAAAGAAAACAGTGTAGTTCATTTTAATTTAAGCATTGATTTTAATTGGCTTTATTAGTCAAAGAGGGATATGGTCATGCAACTAATGGTGTTATGACACAACATGAAGTAAAATGCACACCTAACAATCAATGCAAATGCATTATGTCCATGAAAACAGGGTATGCTACTACGTGAAATGCACAATGTTTCTTCAAATGATGAATGCAAGCTTTCCTATATGAAATCCTAACTAATATTCCAAAGCAAATCTAGTGCAATTACAATGGAAAATGAAAAATGCAATGCATGATGATAAGCAAATGTTTTTGGATTTTTTGAAATAAAATGAGATACAAAAATCAAAAGAATGATTCTACAACCCCCAGACCTTGCAAGCACACTCAAACATCACTCAAGCAAAGCACTAAGGTGAAATAAATCTAATGCACTAATCCCAAACAAAAGATCGAAAATTCCATGACAAGAACCTTTTTAAAAAAAGAAAAATTTAGCCTAAAAAGAACGTCTCTAGTCAGAAACAGAGGTATAAATAGACTCAGGGAATGCCAAAGGAGACTTAGCAATCATCAAAATTCACCTAGCAACCATTTAACTTCCCCTAAAAGGGAAAATTCAAGGCATATGCGATTGTTCATGGTAAACCCACGTGTATACGTGGAAATCGCAAAGAAACCCGCATGTATACGTGACTGTGAGTTAAAAACTTGTGTACAGGAAGAAAGGTGCATAAAATCAAGGCAAACAGACAAGCTGAGAAAAAATTCATGCCAATCAGACACTACCAGGAAAAAATGCCCCCAGACCTGACACAGAAACAAGAGAGAAAGAGCAATTCAAAGTCATTGAATGCCGATATAACAACCCCCAAAGTACAACTACTAGGAACTCCTGAGTGGAGTCACCAATTTCATAACGGAGAGAAATTCCTATGGCTTGGGGTACCAAAACATACAGCTTGACTCTAGAAATCAATCCTTTCTGTTGTAATGAAGAATTCACCTAATAACCTAGGTCTGGGGGTTACCAACGTACTATGACCTTGCAGACAATTTGATTATAAAAGCACAAATAGGAAATAGGGAAGTAGCAGGAACTTACTTGTAATAAACAAAGGTTGATCCAAGCTAACTCCTTCCTCTTTGCTTCACTTCTACAATCTCCAGGCTAATTCCTCCTTCAACCTGTTAACAAAGATTCTTCCAATATACAGTATGATTCATATATAAAGATGCATGTTAGGAAAATCACATATCATAATGAAATATAGATATTTACCAAGTCACAACACATGAAACACAATATGGAAGAAGTAATCTGCTTTATTAACAGTAATAGAGGGAGTTTAGGTTACAACCCAATGTCTGAACAAGGGACTCCTCTGTCACCAAAGGACTCTGAGTTTCTCTGCTCCAAAGGTTCTGTAGTAAATCCAGCAGCATAACTTTGCTCTCCAAGTATATCTATCAAACCCCTCCCCAAGGCCTCTATTTATATGGGTGAAATGAGGCAGTTCTCGAAGGTTAGGGAGGTTGCAGCAATTAATAGGATTAAGGTAAATGAAACAACTAATCTTCCATTAACGCGTGCTTTTAAAAATTAATTTTGAGGGAGATATGCGCGGTTCTGTATTAAGGCAACCCGCGCATCATGCGCGACTTTGTATAAGGGCAACCCGCGCATAGATCTATGCGCGACTTGATGGACATAACACTCGCGCATATGCGCGACATGCCAATAGGGAAAGTCGCGCATGCACTCCAAATCTCAAAATAGCAAAGTAACCAGCTGGGCATATAGGGAATGTATTTCATCATCAACCAAGGTATAATGAAACTGGGCAAACCTCAATCCATAAGTGTCCTTTTGTGTGCCGACCTGAGGGATGTCAGCACTCGGACGGAGAGGTGCCAATCAGCTGTATAACAGATGCCCCCTAATGTGTGATGTCAGAGGGGAACGATGGCCGAAATACATTATAATACTAACTCTGGAGAGAACTCAGAAGTCCAGTGGAGCAGAAGGAGTACCTGAAACCAATACATAATAATGTCATATACAAAGCTATATCTGAGGATGCTATGTTCAATTTACTGGAACACTAGCTCCTTTACAATATGAGAGTACATCATATAATACGGGTAAAACCACGTATGTACAAAGGTGGATCAAAGCCACAAGATAACAATGATGAGTCTTCAAAGATCTGGAAGCTGGATAAAAACAGAACATAATCTTGCGCAACTTAGTTCATAAGTGAAGAACTAAGGTCTTCATACAAGATCCCAAAGAACCAGTACAATCCAAACCATGTGAATAAGGGTAAGCTGAAGTCGAACATGGAAAGGATTCAATAGTTTGTCAACTAATAGATGATAATTGACAACTGAAGCAAAGGAGTTCACCAATGATGAGAGTGAATCCAGAGGTACTATCGTCAAACTCTAGGTCTTCGTCATCAGGAAGTGCTGAAACTGAACCATACTGTGATAGGGAAGGCAATAGATCCTCCAAGGGACCACAAGAGAGACTAGGAACTGGGCAAAAGAAGGTAGACACAAGGAAAAGGATAACAGATATAACAGTGATTGGATCAGGTTAAAAATTAGATAGTGAGAAGAATCCTTGAACAATGAGCACGACACAGAGATGACCCAAGGCAACGTATAATAAACAAGACAACTAGACTAATCTGTCATGTAGGAGACA
>LPNX010302346.1:0-19909 GCA_001517045.1 Pseudotsuga menziesii
TTTATAAGGTATAATGTCTGCGTTCACATAATGCTTCCACATGAAGTGTGCATGTTCTACTATTATATATCCCATGATTTTATATACCATAGATATATATATAATTTACTTCATGTTTCCTTTTCTTATATAAGGCTCCCACATGAAATTCCTTTCAATATGTACCTATGCTTTTCTATGTCATATATATAATTAACTACACATATTAGGCATATGTGTAAGTTCCTATAGTTAGGTGGTATTTAGCAACCGAGGCATGGTGATGGTGTTATATATATATATATATATTTTTATTTGAAGAAGACTATAACGTATAGTCCAATTGACTATTTTCTCCTTGGGTTGTGTTTCCCCTCTTTAGCGTATTATTTTCTAGTCATTTAACTTGTGCGCAAGTGCTTTTGTTCTCCTAAGTCCACTGGCTTAGGCCATTTTAATCACCTACATACAAAGGTCTTAACTTGTGCGCAAGTGCTTTTGTTCTCCTAAGTCCACTGGCTTAGGCCATTTTAATCACCTACATACAAAGGTCTTACCGGTGGGGCCTTGGCCTTGAGTTACTCACCGGTAAAGCAATATAATTTACATCAGACTATTACAACAATACTTAGGGAATACAAGGCCGACATTACATGAACATATTTCAAAAGACTTATGAAATAAAGGAGACCCAAAAAAAAAACTCCCTCGCATAGTCTTCTTTATGAATGGCATTATTGAATATGGCTCTAGCGCCAGCATAGACACATGGAAAAAGAATTGTGCGAACAAGAAGCCAGGAGCCATGCGCTATTGAAGAACAAGCCACGGCTTTCTTAGGGTTTTTTTGGCCCACTAAGACTGTGAATTTTAAAATAAATTAATTATCAATAGCAACGATATATGTGGCGAGTATCAGTTGTCAAGAAGGAATTAAAACTTTTAACATATTTCAACAGAGTTATGGAAAGTAATTAAAAGAAGAACAAAAAATACTACCTCTCAAAGTCTTTGCTATCGATGTTATTATTGAAGATGGCTCTGGCGTCAACGTGTATGTGACAACGAGCACTGCACCTGCCCTGGCTTCCAGACAAAGGATGAATCCTAGAAAATCCAGATCATGGACCTACGAAGGGATGTGATGCATTGTTCGGACCAGAATTGTGCTCCAACCAGACAAACGATTGTCCGAACCAGAATTGTGGTCGACCCACAAGATTGTCCGATCCAGAATATCCTTTAAACTTGCCTGAACCAGAAGAACTAGAATTTCCTTTAAACTTGCCCGAACAACAAGAACCAGAATTCTAATCAACCGGACCCGGTCTTGAAGAAGAGCCAGTTCAATCGTTGAAAGAAGCCACAAGGCGTTTAAACTCGGTCGAACCTGTTTTGAAGAAGAGCTTGTTCAATCACACAGTTGGGATGGAGATCAAAGTGGTAACTGGTTTCAACTCAAATTCTCGCGGAGAAGATGACGCAGAGGACGGCCACTGATTGATACAAAACCCTGGAAACGTAGGAGGATTGAAATCTCTAAGAAATACATTACTACCTCAAACTTGAAAGGCATAGAGGCGGATTCAAAAGTATTGTAAACCTTGGCGCATACAAAAGGCTTGGATACATAAATTCCAACGTAGACGTGACAAAAGCCTCTGCAGTTGCCATGGATTCGAGACAGAGGATATATCCCAGAAAATCCAGATCACGGACATAAGAAGGATGCGATGGAAACAGAATCTGTATTCTTCTATGTCCGTTGTGCTCGACCCACAAGATTGTGCAAACCAGAATTGAATTTATTAAAATCCGGGAAGAAAACACTGTTCAATTACACAATTGGGAATACGATGACAAGGAGGAGCCGTCATGGTCGAATACAAAAAGCATGAAGACATAGCACGATACCCACAAGATTGTGCAAACCAGAATTGAATTTATTAAAATCTGGGAAGAAAACACTGTTCAATTACGCAATTGGGAATACGATGACAAGGGGCCGTCATGGTCAAATAGAAAAATCTTGAAAACATGGCACTATACAGCATACAAAAAGCCTGAAAACCTAGCATGATACAAAAGCAATATACAAAAATCCTTAACGACACAAAACGCATGAAAACATAGCAGGATACAAAAAGCCATATATAAAATCCCTAAAACCTAGAACTATATAAAAAGCCTGGTATCGCGGAGAAAACCGATAGTTTCCTATTAGATATAGTCGTTGAATGTTCTAAAACGATATAAATAAAGTGTCACCATATACAAAAAGCCCTAAAACCTAGCACTATACGAAAAGCCTGGTATCGCTGCAAAAAGAGATAGTTTCTTGAATGTTCTAGAAAGATATAAAAAACGTGTCCTTTATTTATGGATTTCATTTTTTTACTTCATCTGTAACAATCTAAAAACATACTTGGCAAATCCATCATATAGGTTTTGCTAAGAGGTTGACCTCCATGGACCACGATGGGACATGGGATCCACTTTTTTACACTGGCCTTTGGGATAGATTTGAACTAGTTATATACATTAATAACTTCATTTATATATAGAAAACTTTATTATCAATCATAATAAATAGTAAATTTTCTAGAGTTTGCAATATCTTTTATTAAATGTAACTAAAATAAATACAATTATTTGAATGTTGACTAGTGTTTGGTTGCTTAGGTTAGCATCTCGATCTTTATCTCCCACATTGAAGGTTGGGCGACGTAGGGTAGGCCTAGAATTTTAGCCAACACCTAATTCCTTCGTGTCAATTCAAATTAAAACCAACTTATTTACCTATATTCACTCTTACGCACCACCAAGGTCTTTGTGTTAATTCAAAAAACCTAAATCTAAACCTATGTCATCATCCTTGCAGTGCATGGAAACCAAGTTTCTCTATACATTTATGTGTACCAAATCCACCTTGACATTGTGCAGGATGTATCACTATTCATAGCTTCAGATTCAACTAATAATCCACATTATCATGGAAACTGAAGCACTTTCAGGCATAATGCAGGTTTCATCTAGCAACAACATTCAAAAGCAATCAAAACCTTCAAAAGCAATCAAAACCGCAACGTCTAGTTGGTAAACGATAAATTAAATTAAATTAAATGAGACTTGGAAATAAAGAATTTTGTTAAATTAAAATGAATATATAAATGGTAAATATATAGAAAAAATAGAAAAATCTTAGAAAGTGGCAAGAACATAACGTTTGGGTGAGACTTTGGTAAACGACATGGAATGGAACAGAAAATTTAGAGGCAAAGTAAAAGCATAGGGATCAAACCCACGATGTTAATGCTGGAAATATTGTAATTAAACTACATTCGTAAGGATTTAGAAGATTATGAAACCGAGAGCAACAAATAGAACCTATAAGGGAATCGAGCTACCAACGAATTTATTATCCAACACAACAGAACCTATAAGGGAATCGAGCCACGCAAACCTATTCTAGGCATAATTTAAGTTTCATCTTTCCATACATGTTCAATGCCATGGCATAATTCGGTAGGTGCGTTTTGAAATTTCACTGTTCCTTACCTCAAAAGATGTGGAAAGATTTCAAGGTCACTCGCTAAAAGTTGATGGCATATATGTGAAGTTGTTTTATAGAGTGCCTTGTATGGGAAATCATTAAGAGTTGCTGTCGTATATGAAAGGTCGTTTTTTCTAGTACCATCAATGATTTGGAGGCGAACCTAGGACATTGAGGGTGAAAAAATTTAAATTAAATTACACTAGATTTATCCAATGATTTTTTTTATATAAAGAACCGACCATCATGTCATATGGCAAACCATTATAAGATAGATTTAAGGAGCATGGTAGATTTTGGCCAATGGCACCATTAATCGAACAAGTAGTGAGGTTTACATGATCCTCACGGTTTTATTCAATGTTGTAATTCTATGGGAATTGAACATGTAATGTTCAAATTCAAATATGAAGGAATAGCCATCTTGAGAAGACCTTGTAAAAATTGGAAAACAACCATAAGCAGTTTCATTTTAGGGAAGTCAAGCTCATTACCTTTTGATAATAAAAGGTAAAAGAGATTGACTAATTTAAAATGTGACAAACTAAGAAAATAATTATCAGGTGAATTTGAATGTTATTATGAGAATAGCATTAATGGATAGTTTTTCTTTAAACTCTAAAAAATGGTAGAGTGCTTTATTAGCCTTAATTGAATTGCTTAGAAATAATAAAATAAACTAACATGGCAATCAATTACTTATAAATGGTTAGACAATTAAAAAAAATTGGAAATAAATAAAGAAAGAAATAGGTTCTCAAAAACCTACCTATATTGAGAGTACTTATTTTTCATCTATTCATCTATATATCATATTTAAAAAAAAAAAACTTCCAAATAATTACTTTTATTTAACTAAATTACTAGAAAAAACTTTTAAACCTCATACATTATAGCATTATAAATGTTGAAATAACCAAACCTAACTTTAAAATTCAGCAATATCTAATTATAGATGTGATATTGTTCATTGACAGGATCTAAATAATAAATTACCAAGAAGCTATGCATCTATCTTATGATTAATACTAATAGAAAGATGTAACAAACCAATAGGTAGTTATAAATTTAAGGATACTTGGATATTGGCAAATTAAACAACTTATTATTTAAAATTTTGTGATTGAATATGAGTTTACAATCTAAATTACTTAATATTATGTCACATTTACAATTATGATTTTCAAGTTGTAAATTATATAAGAAATTACTATAAATCAAAACGGGAACAATGTCCTCGTTTATAAGATTTACTCAACAACATAAATGATGTTAAAATCTTGTTCTTCCTAGAAATGTTTAAATACCAAAAACACAAGTCTTTCATTAAAAAAAATCAGGTTTGAATCCGTGAGTTACAGGATGAGTTTATTATTTAAATAAAAACTATAATATTACTTTATAGCTCACAACAACATATTCGATATACATCAAGATTTTACATCCATTCAAGGATTATTTTTGGATTTGTCTAGACACTTGTGGGGGTCTTTCAAACAATTTTTACAAATATTAATAATAATATTAAATGTACTATAAAATATCTAAATATTAAATAAATTTAAGTTAAAATATCTAAATATTAAATGAAATAATAAATTTAATAAAAAATTAATTGAATATGAAATCAAAAACACTTATGAAAATAGTTATCATTATGGGCTGAATTTACAACCCGTATTTCATTCTTATCCAAAAGTAAAATAAAATAAAACGAATATCTAAATGCCATATGTCCAAAAAATAAATATAGATATGTCAACTTTCATATAAGAAACGGTGTGGAAATGGTGGACCGGCGAAAGATGAGTGACACTATGACGACTGACATCGGAAAATTAAGTTTAAAAAAGACTAAAGATAAAGTGCAGGAGTCGAACCCAAGGTGTTGAGGGATGGAAAGATTATAATATTTAAATATTTATCTAGAGACTTCAGTCTACATGAATCTAAATCGGGATTACAAGCCATTACAAGATTAATATGTAATCGAGAGCAAGAAACAGTTAGCCTGATGTGATTTAATTGACGCAACAGAACCTATAAGGAAATCGAAGTCCCATGATTTTCAGATGTTCTAAAGAAAAAAAACGGATAGTCAGTACCTCATCAAGAATTTATGCTTTATTTAAATGATCATAATACTTTTGGGCATAATTTTTTTTTTCGATACATGTTCAATCCCGTGGCTTAATTGAGTAGATGTATTTTGGAATTTTAAGATACCTTAGGTCAAAAAGATATGGAAAGATTTCAAGGTTTGTCGCCAACATGGGAAATCATTATAACTCAAATTGGAGCACTGGTGGGATTGAACCGGCGACGACGGTGATGATGTTATATTGAAGTCGAACCCATGTGATTTCAGGCCTTCTAAGGATAATATGAAAGAAATTGCCATTCATGCTAATAACAGGTTCGAATAATCAGGAAAGAACAACAATAGCGGAAATTTAGCCACTCTTTTCACATATTTAAAGCATATAAAGAGGGTTTTACTCCGCGATGTTATTCTATTGCAAATTGAACCCGCTACCTTTTTGGCCATAAACAGCAAACAAATATTTTCACATCAAAAAGCTTGATATCAAATTGAATGCAATCAACAAATAAACGAAAAACAAGAAGTCAGAATCATTATGAACTGAGTTTTGACATGATTTATCCTAAGAATGGCGCTAAATGAGGCTTTTGAGATAAAGGGTTTTGTGGAAAAAATAAATTCTATGAATTCAAGCAGTGAAATCAAATTATAATCAGGAATTAATGGACAGGCAAGAAAGATGATAAAGAGGCATTGTAATATTTAAACAAAGATGATTAAGTGGTATTGTGGCATTGTAATATTCAAACAAAGATCACTCAACTCCCTCTACGCCATTACAGAATCAAACATCTTAACTCTATTGTAAATTCCATATAATTTAAGTAAGGTAAACGAAATTAGAGGAGAAAAACCGAGACTAACTGTTTAAAAAAACAACGAAAGAAAATGCTTATCTGTGCAAAGATCACTAAGTTCCCTTCTACGCCATTTTCATATGATCTTCATTACCTACAAATATAAACGAAACCAAAAAACCTAAATTTAAATGAATTGAAATTGTATCAAATCACTCATAGATTGAAAGATTTGTAACAAAGCATCTATCCATCCAGCAAATTCAATAATTACTGAGTTTAAAAACAAAGGAAGGAGGAATTAAATTGCTTACCTCGGCATCACTTATTTGAGAGGTCGATGTGAAAGCCGTTCCTCAGCTTCTGTCTCCCTTCATCTCAGTTATCACAGGTAGTAATAGATTAATAGTGACTCATTGAAAAACACAGACAGAAAAGAAACATAACATATAACACAAGCATAAATTGCTCAAGAAAGCCAAACATAACATACATCACGCTCAAACATAACAGAGACCACACACAAACAAAGCATAAAAGACAACACCAAACAGCGCTGGAGAGGAGAAGCAAAAGAAAAAAGCGCATGGGGGAGATAAAACTCAACCAAAAATAAGCATGAGGAGAATGTTTAAACAAGGATTCGTTTATTATTTTATAGGTCATTATAGGTTTCCATGGCCCAACGGTAAATAAAAATCCCCATTTATAACCATTGGGCATATCATTGGATGTATCAAGTTTGTTAGGATGAAATGTAATTGCGAGCCTGCCACGATGGTAAAATATTTCCTCATTTATGGCCATTGAAGGTATAAGCTTGTATTGTATGATGGAAAGATCTTAAAGACTTTGAAATATATATTTATGTTAAAACTTTTAAAAAATCTAATTTATATTGATGTTTAAATAGGCTATTAAAATTTATTATAAATTATATAAATCAAATTAGATTCATTTTTAAATTGGCTATTAAAGTTTATTTTAAATAGTATACATTTTTAATTTATATTCATGTTAAAATTATTTATGAAATTTTGTTTTAATTAATAAAATTATGTTATCCTTTTCTTAAAGAAAAAGTTAAGTAGCAAAATTTTTATATCAGGAAATTATATAAATATATAAACCAAAGATAATGATGGATCTCTTTCCATGTCCTCATTATCCTATGAAATGGCTCTTAATATTTAATAAGAAGTTTAAGGTTTAGCAAAACATTTACATCCATCATTTGCCCCTTTAAAGGTTAAGTAGCAAAAATTTCACATTAGGCAATTATATAAATGTATAAAGTCAAGATAATGATGACTCTCTTTCGATGTCATCATTATCCTCAGAAATGTACCCTAACATTTAATGAGAATTTTAAGGTCTAACAAAACATTCTCATCCATCATTTGCCTCTTTAAAGGTTAAGTAGCAAAAATTTCACATTAGGCAATTATTTAAATATATAAACCGAAGATAATGATGACTCTCTTTCGATGTGATCATTATCCTCGGAGACGGCCCCTAATATTTAATGAGAAGTTTAAGGTCTAGCAAAACATTCCCATCCATCATTTTCTTCTTTCTTTATTAATCTCATAAGATCTTTTTACATTTGAGATGACAAGGACCAATCACATGTTAGCAATATAAAGGATGCTAGTTATGAAATTGTTTTCACTGCTTAGACATTACTTGGCCATGTCAGGAAGACGGAGGTCTACACACTATTATAATGAGGGAGGTATACACATGATTATAATTAGGTTCAATTGGGAGGAGATATTGTTTGAAAAGGTTCTTTATTCTCAATGCAGGTTACAAGATTTATGATTTTAATAATTTAACAATTACACTAAATGATTCACTTATATCTTTACCTTGCACACCTAGTATTGAAATTACAAGTACATGTTAGAAAGTATTGGGGTCGGTCATATCACGTGAACATGTCATTTTGGCCTACATAATTCTTGAAAAAATATTCATTTCTATGTTTTTAATTTAAGTATTTATATTGAAAATAGTTCTTCTAACATTTATCTCCATACTTAGCTATTTTTACAATGATGCACTTCCTACAATACAGTAAGCCAAATACAACAAAGAGATAAATGTGTGTGGGAGGCCCACCCTGAATCTGATGGATCCCAATACCCATGTATAATAATATGGTAAGACTTCTTACAACAACGGAGGGTGCCACAAACCGACAACTCATCCGAGAGCTAGCCAAAACTGGCTACGCTCACATGATATAACCAAATCCAACCATCTAGTTGTCCCTGTCGTGTCTGCATGTCGGCTCCTCGCTTATACTGCCAAGCCTCATCCACAAGCTACATATTGTCTGTCTAATGAAAACTATTGTATCTCACTTCATTGCTCTATCACTGCGTCCAACGCTGCTGCCGGACTCCTATGTCGAGCCACTTTGCCAAGCTACCACTTGACCTGCCGAAGTGAGCTTCCTCACTGCACTATGACTTAGACACTTTGGCTAAATGCTGAGATGTGGAACACACGTGTCATAGATGCCTCTGTTGCCACTGCTACTCCCAGAACGAATCCGCCACGAGCTACAACCACTAGCGAATCTTTGCAAGAATACTCAAAGCTGTTGCACCACTCTGACTTAGGCATTTTTCCAAACACCCTGAAGACTCTTCCATGATCCTCTGCTCCTTCCATCTGAAACATCCATCACTGTCTCATCTAGAAACGCACTACAAACTGCCTCTCTGGGGCTGGACATCTCAATGTATCACTGAACACCCCTCTGGAGACACTCAACTAGAAGGTGCTTTCTTTGGCACACTAATTTGGAGTGCTTCCATAGAACACAACCTCGGACGCATATCTGATCACCCGTCAAAAATTGTCAAAACGCACCTTATCGAACATTCTGTCAACACCTTCCAAAATTCACTTTGCTCAGCTCTCCGTCAGCACTTACCGAAACACACCTAGCCGAGCGCTCTGTCATCACATGCCAAAATGCAGCTCTCCTTGGCGCTCTGTCAACCCTTGCTAAAAATGCACCACTGCTGGGCCTTCCATCATCACTTGCTGAAAATGCACCTCAAGCACCTTTCATGAGCACTTACCAAAAATACACTTCATGTGCAACTGAGCGCTTCCTTCAAATGCTCTAAGGAAACGAATCATGTTTCCTAAAAAGCACTTGCACAGAAGCCACCTTCTTGCAGAATGCCTCTCCGACCGAACCTTTGACGCTTTTGCCAAAATCCTTGAATAACTGTAATTTCAGCTTCCAAGGCCATCTGCCGATCCTTCCATATGCGAAAGTGCACTTCAAAACATGTGTCCTGAAAAACCTTGCCGAGTGCTGAACAAAGCGCTCATGTTGAGCACTAAACTTTCTGGGCACACCTCCTTGCTGAGCACTGAAATCGGGCACTCCAGTTGAGTGCTCCGAGTGAGTGCTTTGTGGCTGGTCTTGTTGAGCACTCATGTGGGTGCTCTTGTTGAGTGCTTCTGAGTGCTCCAGTTGAGCGCTCCTATGGGCGCTCTATGGCTGCTCAATATGAGCACTCCTGCAAACGCTCTCAATGAGTGCTACTGCGGACGCTCATTTTGGGCACTCAGTAGATGCACCTCGTGAGCACTCCTCAGGAGCAATCCGAGTGTGCACACCTGTGGACATGACTCTCTTAAGAGCAGAGAACCTCCCTTAAGGGAACGCTAATCCAAAGTGACCCTTCTTAGCCACTTTCCACTTGATGACTTTTGTCTCTTTTTGTTTTCCCTTTTATACAGTTAGCCACTTCTCATGGGGACCTTTTTCCCACCATCCCACTTAGCGACTTTAGCACACTTAGTACACTTCTTGGACAACTTAGCACACTTAACACTCTTAGCCAATGTGGGTGCCATTTGACTGATGCCCCCACCCAACAACCCACCAAGCTGCTGAATGGTTCCCCTAACCGCTGTGAAGCCCAACACTTAGTTGTTTTCTTACCAAGTGCCCACCTCCATTTAGTTCAAAGGGTGTTTCACCCAATTGGAGAGGAACCCCACTTTTGCTGCGGACATGGCCATGACAGTCTCCCACACTTGAAATGTGGTCGTCCTCAGCAACGCAATCATGAACATTCCTTGTTCATGATGTTGTCGCAACGGCCACTACCTGTTGCAACCCATCCAAGCTGTCGCATCAACGAAATCCTTTTGGCAGTGCAACCTCATTATCTGTCTATCCATGTATACCCCAACAAAAGAGCAGGTTGGTTCATGAATCCCAACCAAATTGTCCTCTATGAGATGAACCGCAAAATCGGCCCGCAAGACCTCTACTCTTCAGCCCTCTCTGCAACCTTGTCGAATGTAAGGAAAAGTTGAACACTTCACCTCAAAACTTGCCTAAGGCTCCCTGCCGCAAAGGGTAAAATGAATCATCGTGCTTCTATCTCCCATAGCCTCCATCCATAGGACCTGCTAACTTGGCCAAGAAACACTTATCCGACATAGCTCACCTCCCTACACACCCTGCGGAGCGCATGTCTGAACGCCCCTACTTGGCGCACTTGCTAAGCATCATGCTGAACGTACCATTCAGCAGAATTCCTGGGCATCCCCTATTGACCACACTACTGAGCGCACCACATTGTGCCTGCTGAGCACACTGTCTAGGACACCTCTGAGCGCACTATCTAAGAGAATTACTGAGTGCACCCTAGGACCACTCATCTCCTGCAACCAAGTCATGATGCTTCACCACGCCACACCAAAAAGCACCTTGACTTCTGTTCTACAACAAATTTCCTCCATATGCACTATCTATCTTGTCTAGGCACTTTTGAAGGTTCTAGCCAAGCCACCTAACTTAGCCAATTTTTGTCGAAATGTTGCCATCTACCAGGAACCTTCCACATGCATAGCACACACCATCAATGTGCCTGCAAAATGTAGCACGCACAACACATGCCATCAATGTTCCATCACCCTACCGCAATGAGAGAACCTTCACTGCAAAACCAACTCAAGACCACCTGTCCTCAAGAAATGGTGAAGAGCCAACTATACTGCAAAAATGACTCGAAGACCACCATCTCTTCGTTCAACTGCAAATCTGCAAATACACCTTTTCCCAACTGGTGACGAACTTCTCTGGTGCGACAAACCAAGAACTCTCTCAAAGTCTTCAAGTTTGATTAGCTCTGATACCACTTTCCTTCTAAGCAGTGGTGAAGATCCAAACTCCAAGATCGCAGCTATGATACCACCTCTTCAACTAGAAGAGTGGTGAAGAGTGAACCCTACTCAAAATCTGCTCTGATACAACCTGACACAGCCACAATTGCGACACCTTTTTCTAGGGTCTATTGTGGTATGCTGCACTGCGTGGAAGCGTCTGAAGTGCATGGCGAGCTTGAGCGCACTACAGGGGACTACACCTAACCCCAAAACCTGCAGAAATATTTCTTCTAACATTTATCTCCATACCTATCTAAGGTGGCCAAGTATGCTGCGCGAGTATTCATTCTGCAGTTTTCACCCCCCCACCACCCACTTTGTTCGGGAAACACTGCTGGAATGCTTACCAAAAACTCAGGTGTAGAAAATAAGCAATTTGAACCTTCTAAGTTTTCTTATTTTATTAGTAAAAATATTATATCCATTGTTTTGAGAAAATAAACTATTTGGATATTCTAAGTTTTCATATCTTTTTAAGTAAAAAGATTAGATACATTGTTTTGTTAATACTAATATTTTTTTAAAGAGCATAGAAACCAAAACTTAAATAAAACATAAAAATCAAAACATTTGAAAAAAAATAAAAATAAAAATAAACATAAAACGATAAACCATGAAACAGTTTTTTTTTAAAGCATCCCATCATTGTTTTGTTAAGGTTGATATATTTTTAAAAGCACGAAGACCAAAACATTTGAAAAATAAAAAAAAAAGAATTAAAAACCATTAAACATAAAACCAAACCAAAGCATAAAAAAACCAAACCAAAACGTTTGAAAAAGCATGAAAAAAATAAAAATAAAAAAGAAAAGCATGAAACCGCTTTTTTTTGAAAAGCATCCTATCGTTGTATTTTGGAATCACACGCCTATATAAACCTCCGATTTTGAATTTCCTTTGCTCCTGTACCTTTCCTCTGTCACAGTTTTAGAGTCCTTAAAGAGTTTCAGAGTCTCTGTGTGGTCGGTCTGTGGTCTATGCGTTTATGGTGGTCTGTATTGGTCTCTGGTGGTCTGTATGTATATGCGGTGGTCTGCGTTTGTGGTGGTCTGTATGTGTATGCGGTGGTCTGGAGGTTAAACTTTTCAGTGATTGAATTCCTCTTCCAGGAAGAACCAGAACCAGAGGCAACTCCAGGCGCTGCAAAGCTCAACCTGCAACAACTGGTCACCTGTTACATCGCAGGCACCAGGTAATTTTCGAATGTCAGGCACTTTTAAACTAAGAATGACAAATATCTAACTCTTTCTTTTGTGTTTTGGTTCTTTAATTGTTCTAATTCGAATTCACTGGTTAGGGTTAGATATAGCCTATTTATTTTCTTTTACTGTTCTTTTCCTTGGATTCATGAGTAACAATCCTCCGCCCACCATCGTTCCCTTCCATATGTCCACCGACAGAAGGCTCTTCCCTTCCTCCGAAGATCTGGGACTCTCATTTTCAATGGAGATCGCTGTTACCTGAATCCTCTGTGCGTGTACTTCTCATCGATGCGCAACAGCAGCTCCTCTGGAAAGCTCTGATCCCCTTCAGAAGTCCATAATTCATAGTCAGAATAAGTAATTAATAGGAAATAAATTATTTAATAGAAAAATTAACATAGAGATGTCACTAATATATGCAGCATACCTCCGAATTCCATCTATCTGCCTGCAATTTTGACCAACTGACTCACTCGTCCACTCTGATACAGAAAGAAGAAAGAATCACTGGTAGCTTCGCTTGGTGCAGTTCATATGTCTTTGTTTAGTTTCTTCTTTGGCTTTGAAATGGGTTTGTTTCATATGACTTATTTAAACCCTAAATTCGTCAGGCCGTGCTCTAACTTTACATTAATTTACTAAAAATTAAAGCAAAGCAGCTTCCTCTGCGTCCTCCTACTCGTCGTCGATGCTCCTCATCCATGCGCAGCAGCATCTCTTAGACTTTTAAACGACCTTCCTTTATGTTTTGGTTATTCAATCTTATAAACTTATTCTAATTCAAATTCATTAATCTGGATTGGATATAGCCTATTTGATCTTTTCATCTCGGGTGAGCAAGTTCCTTGGACTTCTTTACACACCTATTGATCACGACTTATTCAACATGAACTAGATCAATGTGGAGGGCTTCGTCGTTGTAGATTTATGTGTGGAAGCAGGGCGTGGAGGAAGGTCCATGTCTGAATCAGAGGGTAGAGTGGACCCACGGTTGAATGTTATCGCAGATCCAGATCCCTGAAAGGGACTATTTATTTTGAGTGGAAGGGTTCGGTAATGATGAATACAATGTATCCTGGCATGGAAGAGATGCCTTGAGCGTGAGCCTGAGCCTGTGGCTATACCTGTACCTACTAGTATAGGGTGGCCTGGCCTGGCCTTGACCTTTCGTTATAGCATTTGTTACAAGACTGTGAAGAGATCTAATCTCTTTTGGCAATGTCCACTGTTAGAATTCCATGGATGATCGAATTTCCTTTCCTCCTTCCATTCTCGGTTGCCTCCCACCTGAAGCCGATTTCCATATCTTAATGTGGCCTTTTTAGCGAGATCTCCACTTCCACTTGTCAAACCTGCAACAAAATTTCTTGTATATTTACTTCTTCTCTTCAAAACATGAGATTTGACACAGTTCAAACTCAAGCTTGAATTACTTTATGCGCACCAGGATCTAGTCAATGATACAGCGTAGAAAGTAAATCTCATTCTTGGTTTCTCTGCTCCTCGCCCAAGATACTTTTGATTCTGTACTGATTGTTTGTGGGGAATATCTCCCAATAATTATCATACTCGACACTTCTAAAACAGCTAGTAATACTGTTTAGGTTTGTAAGTTCATTCCCATTCCACAGGGGAGACATAATCTTAGCCTTATATTTTCATTAATAATTCCTCCTGCAGAATGACAGTTATACCACAGCATAAGATAGTAGTAGGGAGTTTGGATTATGAAAATTGAAGAAACTCAGGCTTATATTGAATCCCATTCATTGGCAGGAAGTGCATTCTCCTATAATCGAACAAAGAAGGGCCAATATTCGTAGGCGCTCTGATTTTTCTGAGGTTAATACTTATTATATATAAACAAATTATTATATATAAAACTTCTATGCAAATGAGTGAACACTAAAAAACTGAATGGCAACAACTGGAATGAAATATTTGTCTCATTTTAAGGTCACTTCTTTAGTGTTTTTATGCATTGTTGTGTTATCAAGATTGTTGTATATTCATAGAGAATATTTTCAATTGTTATGTTATCAGATTTGTGGTTATTCAATCGATGTCACACTGTTCATAACTTGACATGCATTTCTGCTTTTTGATGTTTGTTTTATAGAACTTCATGTCTAACGAAACTACAGTGAATATTATAATAGGAGTCCATGTCTAGGTGGAAGATCTAGATACATCCTTGGCATCCCTTTTTATGAAATTCTAGTGATGTGGTGACAATCTGTAAGTGGAATGAGGTTAATAAGTCGGTTTCTTCTTACTTCTTTCTTTATGAGTTAATGAATGGTCCATTTGATCTAACTTCTGGGAATCATGCTTGCATCTCCATAACCATATTGTAGCCTTATTTACTTTGGTGATTACTGAAAGCATGTTTATATCGATAACTGTCCCATAATCTCATGATCCAAAACTATCTTTTCAATTCAACAATTAAAATACAATTTCAACAAAAAGAAAATCAATCATGTTTCTTAAAAATTTGCTAGCCAATCACACAATAAGTATATATAGATAGTTTTGGAAATAACCTCATACATAAAATTTTAATTATATTATTAAAATATTACTATTTAAATATTGCAAACTTACCCATCTTTAATTAAAGACATGATTGATTTGTATTTTTATGAAATTGTACTTTAATTGTTTAATTGAAAATATATTATCTTGGAAATAAACTTGAAGAACCACAAATAATTAAAAAACCATTATATATATATATATGCTTGATTTGTGGAGCAGCTTCTCAATGCAATCTAAAGGCTAATGGAATTATTTTCAAGCTTCTGTATTATACATATATACTGAGAATTCAATTCTGAAGCAGACAGACTATCCAAACTAGCCCTTCTATTGGAGCTAGGCAAGATAGAAACAAACGATTTTACAGGTAATTAAAATGTAACATATAGAAACGAAAAGAACACCTATTACAAATAGTTGAAGAGCATTGTGAATTTTGTAATCTTGCGATTTTTTGTAAAGATGGAACTTATTATGAGATGTTTGATGAAGAAAGGATAATGGTTCTTCTTTAATGAAAGTTCCTCTGGAACAGTTTAAAAGCCATCCTTTATTTAGAATGAGAGATATTTTCCTATTGGAAAATATGTACATGCTTGATTTACATTTTGTCTTGGAAATAAACTTGAAGAACCACAAATAATTACAAAACATTAAAAAACCATATAGATGTATCGTATAAGCAACTACGACTTCAAAAAGATCTAAACTTGATAAGCAACTACGACTTCTTAAGGATTTCTGCTCTAAAATGGGTATGAATGTCAACACTGACAAGATGAAAGTTATGATTATCAAATCCAAGAAGGACACCTATGCTAATTT
Organism: Pseudotsuga menziesii; assembly: GCA_001517045.1. Lineage (NCBI taxonomy): Eukaryota > Viridiplantae > Streptophyta > Pinopsida > Pinales > Pinaceae > Pseudotsuga > Pseudotsuga menziesii. Next base: position 16,213 of record LPNX010302346.1, read on the forward strand.
TGTGTCTGACAATAACAACTTGGAGGAAGTGTCTTCTTACAAGTACCTAGTAATTGATATCCATCACCAGCTCAACTAGAACTATAGCATTATGAAAAGGATTAATGAAGGGTGGAAAGCTTATTTTGGTATTGAAAATAATTGTAAAGCAGCAAACCTTGTGATGTGGGATAAAAACAAGCTCATCTTTGAAACTTTAGTCACTCCTCTTATCTTGTATTAGTCTAATGAATAATCAAATTCTAGACAATGCATTGGGTGGAATTACTAAGCAAATATGACTGTACCATATTGCACATAAAAGGGAAAGATTATTTGGTAGTAGATGCCTTGAATTAAAGACAACATATAGGCATAATTTTTGAAGTTCAATGGGATTTGAGGATGGTGATTGAGATGTGCTTCAATGAAGACAAGTGGTACCAAGAAGGATGGAAATTCTATTACATAGGAATTATTGCAAAAAGGAATAAGTTAGAAAGTATAATGACTACCACCTATCTTGATATGGGGTGTTACTATGGAGGAATTGAACTTATGTGCTAAACTATAAGGAGTAGAAAAGGCTAGTGTTTCATAAAGTGCAAAATATTCTATTGTTCCAAAAACCCATTATACCAAAGGAATTATCAAAAATATGAAGTAACAATACGAGTAGCGAGTATTGAAGTTAGAAATCAATACTTATGTGACCAAGTGTTTAGAATGTCAACAAATGAAGGTGGAAGTGGGGAAGTTGAACTTCCCTAAAGCCTATTGAAAATAGGAATATATATCCTTGGACATCGTATCTATATTACCAAGCACTTTTAGGGGTAACTACTTCATGTTGGTAGTAGTCGACCATGTAACTAAGTTTTCCCTTTTAATTTTAGTCAATATTACTCATCTAGCATGCGATATCACCTACACCTTCATCTAGAGGTTGCGTTGTGTGTCGAAATAAATTGTGATAGAGCACAATTCCAAGTTTACGTCTAGGTTTTGGTATACTTTGTTTTGTGGGATACTCATGACACAAGGATTTAATGTAGCCTACCATCCATAGACAAATTGTCAAATGAAAAAGGTCAATTGAAGTTTGGAAAAGATACTTAAAATGTATGTAATGAATCCAAGGAGTTTGGAGAACTACCTTCCCGTAGTGTATTTTTCGTACAACAATGGCTATCACCATTCTCAGTAGAAACATTGATTTGAGGTATTGTATGGAAGTAAGGATAATTGATGAATCAATAGGCACAACCTAGTATCACAAGTCGCTGCTGCACAACTAACCCAAGGAAGTGGCACCCTAGAAAATATGGGCAGTATAATAAAGCATGTATAACAATGTCTAAAGATCACATAGGATAGGAATAATATCTATTTAGATCATAATTAAACTTAAAATATGTATAAATAGTGTTTCTTCAAGTCAATCTAGAAAGAAGCCCTCTACAACTAGGAAAATGGGAGAACTTGGACTAAGATATTGCTGAGATTTTGATTTTTTTCTTAGATGTTTGTTGTTTCTTGCAAATTGATCTTTCCCTCTCATGTGATGACTCAAGATGTTTCCCATGTATCCTTTCTTATGAAATATGTTCCTATCCCTAACCATTTGTGGGAATATTGTTTCTGCATAGATGATGAACATAAAAGAGTTTCTTGTTGATCCCCTTATAATTTTTGTTACTAAACAAAGGAACTAATGGAATAGAGTCATAGAGTGGGTCAACATATATTGTAGCACTTGGAATATGACACATGAGCATTAGAATCAAATATTAGAAATCCTTACCCTCATTTGTTTAATGATGATTCAGCATCGAGGTCGTAGCCATTTTTTAAGGGGGAGGATTGTGACATCCCTAATATATGACCACTATGTGGATCTCGATTCTCATAAATGGTTAATTATTATGCATCTTGTGGTGGTTATTATGATATTATGTTTAGGACTCAATATCTCCCTTTTATTTGTTGATTTTAACTGACATTTATCCTTGAAAGATGTGTTTACATTATGATTGTAATGAGTATTCACTTAACTAAAAATTCGCTAATAGTAATGTTGAGCACTTATGTTATGATGATGGAATATACATATATCCATGATCATATACTCTTATATTATAAAAAAATTTGGACCACGATGATTATAATGATTTGTAATGCATGTGTAATGGTATTATTGGAAAAGTTAAACTCGTGTAGGTTGAGACATTATGAAAAGGTTATCAATTGCATCGAAGGGAAAGAGGTTCATTTTCAATGATATTGAAACACCCAATTTCAGCGTCGACTAAGACTTGGGAAGGAAACAATATTAAAAAAAAAAATTCAAAAGTTAACTATGATAAAAAGCCTAATTTAGGAAAACTACAAATTACCTTTTGTCCACTTTGTAACACTTATATTTTTTCCCCTAAGCCTAGTTTCTCCTAATGTGTGATCTGGTAGGGAAATGGGAAGGCCAAGAAGCATTCTTAGGAGGAAACTGATACGTCCTGAAGAGATTAGTAAAAAGATTGATATGTTGTGTGAGGGTGTTAGCCAAGGAGGAATTTTGAGATTGTGATGTTTAAGTAAGAGATACAATTATGGATTATGTTGACGACAAAGTAGACTGATAGTTACTCTAGCTTGATAGATGTGGAATTCAGAGGGTTGAAGTGTACTTTCCTAACCAAGGGTGTCATTTCTCATTGATCTTGGAAATCGTTATTTTTCGGCCCTTGGGATGCCCGTGCCATGTATGATACTCTCCTAATAAAGGGTTTTCATCAAGGATGAGAGTGGTGGTAAAATATTTGGAAAGGTTCATCACTATCATGTATGATAATTTCCTAACTAGCAGTATTCATTATGGAGTATAAGTGGTGATCACTGTACATTCAGGAGTCTCTTCACCACACTATGGTTGATCCATTCGATACTCGATAATTGGATTATGTTTCAAGTTGATTGAACCATCAATGGAGTCCTCTATGTTTCCTTCCCTCACCTCATTGAACTTGAGCCCTTCTTGGTAGGGGGGGGATGTCTAGTTTAGGTTACTACATTGGTTGGGTGCAAAATCAACCCTTGGATATGATTTCCCCCTTGATCAACAAGTCATATTGTGGAGTACAAGTTTCAACCATTTATTGGTATTTGCTAACACAAAGGATAGTATGGACTTAATTTGTATTTTCACCACAATAGTTATTGTTGTTGAATAAATTTGTTGTAGTGATGATTATATTCTCTTTATTGGCATGAATCGTATTCGTTAGATTGTTGTTGTAGTTGTTCTAGAATGGATCGTATTCAAACTAAGTTGCTTGAAATATTAGAAATTAAAAAATACCTTCTCATGAGGATTAACTTAAATCTTACATTAAATGCCAAGGAAAACTGGGGAATCACAATCCTAGCTTAATATCCATTTTTGTCTTCTTCCAATAACTATTTGACCACTCATTTTCTTCCAATAACCATTTGAATAAGTAGAATTAATGGGTATGGAGTGAGTCATATTATCAACAACATAGACAAACAAGAGAGAGGGTATGGAACTTAAAGGAAATATTTTGAACAAATGCCTAATAAAGGAACCTTTCATGACACAACTAATAGATACAAGGATTTTATCTCCCAATCAAGAGCATAGACCTTTTAGTGAACATTTTGAAGATCAAAAACTCAACCAGCAAAGCCCCTTCAATTTTCA
>LPNX010302346.1:23867-48298 GCA_001517045.1 Pseudotsuga menziesii
TTTATTATTGCTTTGTTAGTGAAGGCAATGAAGATCAATACAAATGGAGAAGGAAAGAAAGCGACGGTCAATGAAAGATGAGAATTTTCTTTTCCTTCTTCCTTTTAACAGTTTGTCTCTGTTTTTTTAACAGTTTGTCTGTGTTTGTGAAATTGATATCATGTGACAATATTTGATGTATGTTGTTTTCAGTTTATATGTTCATTGCTGTCTGCTTTAATTTGACAATATTTGTTTGGTGGTTTTTGGCCGAAACGATAAAAGGACTCAATTTCCAATGGAATGGCATCACTAAGTAAAACCCTAATTCCTTTTGTTGCCATTTATTTTGCTTTAAACCATGTCAAAAGTGTACTGCTCAACTTTCTGGCAATAGTTGTTCTTTCTTGATTATCGGAACATGTTCTTAGCATAAATAATATGTCCATTTCTTAGGTTACAATTTCTATAATGCTCTGATTTGACTTATTTTGATTTCCCATATATGCCAGCAATTGAACATGTAGTGAAAAAGAAATTATGCCTAGAGTCAGTCTTATGACCATTTAAATAAAGCATAGATTCATTGATCAGGTACTGATTTTCCGTTCTGGCCTTAGATCCTCTGAAAATCATGGGAGTTTGATTCCTGTCAATTAAATCACATGAGGCTGTCTGTTTCTTGCTCTCGATTTGATATGAATCTTGTAATGGCTCCTAATGCCACGTTAGATTCATGTAGAATGAAATTGCTGGATAAATCTTTAATCTATGCAGCCTCAACGCCGACGGTTCGACTCCCATGCTTTACTTTTCCTCCTTTTCCAACTTAATTTTATGTTACATTTAATGTCGTTCATCAAAATTTCACATGAATATGTTGCTTGTTCACGATTTCCATATCGCTGATGAATCCCCACATTCTTGCCGCTGCCTTTCTTGATCATGACCTTTTTCTTATATGAATTTTTGGACATTTAGATATATATTCAGTTTATTTTATAAATCAAATTCGTTATTCCAAGTCTCGTGTAAATTTAATATCCTTTACCATCTACGCGTTGCGATTTAGATTCCGTTTGAACATGACTGCTCCAAATCCCATCGCATTGAATATGTAAGCAAATAGGGTGGAGTTGTTGTTTCATGGGTACAAATTTATTTAAATTAAAATTTATTAAATACTTTTGCGACAAAAAGTTGAGATATATTTAAATTTTTTGTTTAATATTTAATTAGTTTGATCGTAAAAGATTCATGGTGATTTATTTAATTTTTTTTATATAAATTTTTTCATCAAAATATATGTGTGATTGTGAATTGATTTAGTAATTTTAAAGGTTGCAATATTTATATGGAAATTTTATTGGTTATTTAGTTACAAATTTTTTTAAAATCTTTTGATAATGGATAGAGTATTTATTATTAAATTTTTATAATTAATTTAGTAAATATCATTTTTTTATAATTATTAAAAAATTTATTTTTTATTATATTTATTTAAAATTTGAAAATTAACTATGGTGTACTTTTGAAACTAGATATTTTATCTCATATAATTAATTTTTATAAAATGTAAATTCTTACATTTTTTTTATAACTTAATAATTTAATGTTAAAATTTTTATAATTATTTAATTTAATTTATAGTATATAAATTAAAAGGGGAAATTATAGACTTTCTAAAATTGTTTTATTTTCTGCTATTGGAGGATCTACCTTAACCCTAATCTAAAAGGTCAAAATTATCTCACTTGTTTAGTTTAAAGAAGATTGAACACAATATTGTCAAGATAAGAATTAAAATCAATTTCAAACATTACATCTCAATTTCATAAACTTTGCTCCAACACAAATCTTTGTAACCCTTCTAATTTCTCTAACCTTCTAATATTTGTTTGTTTTTGCTCCAACACAAATCTTTGTAACCCTTCTAATTTCTGTAACCTTCTAATATTTGTTTGTTTTTATTTTTTTTCAGTTAAGATTTTGGAGGTAAACCATCATTGTCATCAATAATTCTGAGCAAAATAGAATGTTTTAATAATACAATTTTATTATATAGATTTTGACTATAATGTTAAGGGATCACATCTTTTATTTAAACTCATTAAAAATTACTTTAAAATAATAATTTTTAATATAATATTTAATTTATTTTTATTTAAATAATAAATATTAAATAAATAAAATATTTATTTATTAATAATTATTAATATTAAATAAAATATCATTTATTAATATTTAAATATTTTATAATAAATTTAATAATATTAAAATTTTCATTTAATGGTTTGAAAATGATCACAACTACCAAAAACAACCTAAATGCATAAAGCATAAACCTTAATCGATGTGGAATTTTATGCGTGTAAGAGAAACCTCCAAGAGTTTATGGATATTTTTTGTTCAATGTGTACATTTAATGAGGTACTCTAAGAATAAACGACCCTTCTGTTTTTTTCTTTAATTATCCTTAGTTTCATAAATGTTCTAAGTTTTGAGCAAATTTTCTTTTTCCTTTCAATAATTTTAAATATAAAATGTGACTCCATAGAAAGGTGTTTTATTTCTTAATGGCCAAAGTTATTGAATAAAATGTAGAAAGGTGCTCGTTAGAGTTGAGCTTGTCATCCAAAATGCCAAGAGAAAAGTTGAAAACGTAACAAACCCAATTTCCCCTTTATTATTTTGAGAGATGGCATAATAATTTATTTTATTTTATTTTGAAATAATGTGAAAACACATCTAAATTTTAAGTGCCTTTTGAACTTCCAGAATAGTAACCGGTCTTGTGAAAGTCTCAGCCTCAGACGCACTCATAAATGAGGGGAAGAGGTGAAGAATTTTAAGATGGGAAGCAATATTGGTCTGGTTTTCTTCTTCAAAGATCTTTCTGAAGTAACTAGTCCCAAGAGCTTTTAGACTAAGATCATCAGAAACCCAAGTGCCCCTCTCATCTTGTAAACATCAAAAGGTTCGAGTCATTGGTTCTAATCCTATTTTGGTCTTTCCTTGTGGTTTTTTTGATGGAGCTTCAGCCAGAAACATAGGAGGTGTAGGTTTCTTGATCTACCTAAATGAATCTCATTACTTCAATTTTGCTTTGGGTTGTGGGCATAGCACCAATACTCAAGCGGAATTGCTGGCTCTTTGGGCTACTCTTAGAGTTTGTATGCTGATGGGTTTACCCATCAATTTGATCTATGGATATTCTTCGGTTGTTATATCCTGGCTCAACAGATTATCTGCACTTGATGTACCAGCACCGATGCACTTGAGTGGTGATATCAAAAAAATGCTTCATGCTGCCCCTCAGGTGATCTTCAAAGACATTTAGTGTGAGCACAACTCATTGGAAGATGGTCTCTCAAAAGAGGCCATAAACTTGGATATGGGCCATGGCAATTTTGCTGAATTTTTGGATGGTTTAGTCATCAATAACGGCCACTTTGTTCTTTATTAGTCTAGCTGATCATTATTTTCAACTCATGTGACTTCTGCAGTGATTGATTTTCTTTATGTTATGGAAACCTCCATGCCAGCTTGTTTTGCTCATGATAGTATGTACTTGATGATCACCCTCGATATTATTATGCTATAGATTTTCTGACCTGATTTTATTCAGGGATGATGAGGAAAGTCTGCGTCAATCAGACTTTAATTCTATGTTTCTTGAAAAGATGATCAGTCTTGTTTTGTATTTCTGTATTTTCCTATGTGCATTGCTGTTATTGAAGAGTGAGCATACTTCACATAGATGACTATGTAAAAGATGTCTTTTGATTCTTTTAGAATAACAAAGGCTGGTATTTTTTCCTCTGAAAAAAACTAAAGCTACATAATCATTATTTAAAAACACAAGTGAATAAATAAAATACTAAAATAAATATAAATATATAAAATAAAACCATTTCCCCTTAATAAAAATAGTTATATAAATTGAAGGTAATCTTTATCTTAATTTGGGATCCTAAACAAAATGTAATCACATTAAAAAGGTATTTAGAATTTGAAACTATTAAATATTACTAAAATATTTACAACACACATTCAAATTCAACCATAATCCAATAATATCGGAATTAACCTCATAGCAGATCACCTTAAAATGGCCAATAAAATAAAAACCGAAGACATGGGAGGTCATCTTAAAATAATAATATAATTGGAAACAAGAAATGACCACACTTTCCATTGCACTTTGAATTTTACAAAAAACCATTAAGCATTTTTTCAAAATAAATCTTCACAAGTGGGTCCACTAAACAAGGTGACCCACATATAAATAGAACTTCTAAATTTACACATAATTGCAATTTATTGAAAAAATAAGTAAAAAATTTGCCTAGTAAAAAATGAATTTATGAACCAAAATTTCAAGAAATAAAGATATCTTATTACATAAAGATATATATTGCAGTTAAGTAAATCAAAACTAAGAAAAATACCTTAATGTTCTTCTATCTACAGACCAGCTTCAAACCCTAGAGGGCATCATTGAAAACACTCATGGCCTTATACTAACATTTCTCATGTGGAAAATATTTCCTGGTTTTCCATTCGAATACGACACCGTTTGGTGATCTCTAATGTAAATGTGAGCTTGTGAGCTTGAGTATGTGATCCGAGAGATACCATGCTAACTAAAGTAAATACTAACATACTAGTTTGGATGAACCCTAGTGGTCGTCCTTGAAAACTTGCATGGCACTACATTAACATTTTTGGCACTACATTAACATTTTTGAGTGATAGTGCTTCCTTATTTCCCATGCAAATACCACACCCTAGGGTGATGTTGAGCTTGGCACTGTGTGATCGAAGAGATATTTAGTAACTAAAATAAATAGCATGAGACTACTTGATATGAATTCGGTCTATTAAATGTCTTTCATTGGATTTTTGCTTCACTGCGAGTACAAACCACAACTTACCATAAGCGGCCCTAGACGCAACAACAAGAGCGAAGAGCGAGGAGTAGTATGTAAATTGCAGAATATCCTAATTCAGAACGTGCATTTTCAAGAGCGAACTCAAAACGATGAACATATTTCAAGACTTATGAAACAATAGTCAAAGGAGACCAAAAAAAAAAACTCCCTCACATAGTCTTCTTTATGAATGGCATTATTGAATATGGCTCTAGCGCCAGCATAGACACATGGAAAAAGAATTGTGCGAACAAGAAGCCAGGAGCCATGAGCTATTGAAGAACAAGCCATGGCTTTCTTGGGTTTTTTTGGCCCACTAAGACTGCGAATTTTAAAATAAATTAATTATCAAAGTCTTCGCTATCGACCACGACCACTCCACCTCCCCTGGCTTCCAGACAAAAGATGAATCCTAGAAAATCCAGATCATGGACCTACGAAGGGATGTGATGCATTGTCCGGACCAGAATTGTGCTCCAACCAGACAAACGATTGTCCGAACTAGAATTGTGGTCGACCCACAAGATTGTCCGATCCAGAATATCCTTTAAACTTGCCTGAACCAGAAGAACTAGAATTTCCTTTAAACTTGCCCAAACAACAAGAACCATAATTCTAATCAATCGGACCCGGTCTTGAAGAAGAGCCAGTTCAATCGTTGAAAGAAGCCACAAGGCGTTTAAACTCGGTCGACCCTGTTTTGAAGAAGAGCTTGTTCAATCACACAGTTGGGATGGAGATCAAAGTGGTAACTGGTTTCAACTCAAATTCTCGCGGAGAAGATGACGCAGAGGACGGCCACTGATGGATACAAAACCCTGGAAAACGTAGGATTGAAATCTCTAAGAAATACATTACTACCTCAAACTTGAAAGGCATAGAGGCGGATTCAAAAGTATTGTAAACCTTGGCGCATACAAAAGGCTTGGATACATAAATGCCAACGTAGACGTGACAAAAGCCTCTGCAGTTGCCATGGATTCTGTCTGCCATGGATTCGAGACAGAGGATATATCCCAGAAAATCCAGATCACGGACATAAGAAGAAGGATGCGATCGAAACAGAATCTGTATTCTTCTATGTCCGTTGTGCTCGACCCACACGATTGTGCAAGCCAGAATTGAATTTATTAAAATCCGGGAAGAAAACACTGTTCAATTACACAATTGGGAATACGATGACAAGGAGGAGCCGTCATGGTCGAATACAAAAAGCATGAAGACATAGCACGATACCCACAAGATTGTGCAAACCAGAATTGAATTTATTAAAATCTGGGAAGAAAACACTGTTCAATTACGCAATTGGGAATACGATGACGAGGGGCCGTCATGGTCAAATACAAAAAGCTTGAAAACATGGCACGATACAGCATACAAAAAGCCTGAAAACCTAGCACAATACAAAAGCAATATACAAAAATCCTTAACGACACAAAACGCATGAAAACATAGCAGGATACAAAAAGCCATATATAAAAGCCCTGAAACCCAGAACTATATAAAAAGCCTGGTATCGCGGAGAAAACCTATAGTTTCCTATTAGATATAGTCGTTGAATGTTCTAAAACGATATAAAGAAAGTGTCACCATATACAAAAAGCCCTAAAACCTAGCACTATACGAAAAGCCTATACGAAAAGCCTGGCCTGGTATCGCTGCAAAAAGGATAGTTTCCTCTTAGATATATTCTCTAGAAAGATATAAAAAAAGTGTCCTTCATTTATGGATTTCATTTTTTTACTTCATTTGTAACAACCTAAAAACATACTTCGCAAATCCATCATATAGGTTTTGCTAAGAGGTTGACCTCCATGGACCACGATGGGACATGGGATCCACTTTTTTACACTGGCCTTTGGGATAGATTTGAAGTAGTTATATACATTAATAACTTCATTTATATATAGAAAACTTTATTATCAATCATAATAAATATTAAATTTTATAGAGTTTGCAATATTTTTTATTAAATGTAACTAAAATAAATACAATTATTTGAATGTTGACTAGTGTTTGGTTGCTTAGGTTAGCATCTCGATCTTTATCTCCCACATTGAAGGTTGGGCGACGTAGGGTAGGCCTAGAATTTTAGCCAACACCTAATGCCTTCGTGTCAATTCAAATTAAAACCAACTTATTTACCTATCATCACTCTTACCCACCACCAAGGTCTTTGTGTTAATTCAAAAAACCTAAATCTAAACCTATGTCATCATCCGAGTGCATGGAAACCAAGTTTCTCTATACATTTATGTGTACCAAATCCACCTTGACATTGTGCAGGATGTATCACTATTCATAGCTTCAGATTCAACTAATGATCCACATTATCATGGAAACTGAAGCACTTTCAGGCATAATGCAGGTTTCATCTAGCAACAACATTCAAAACCAATCGAAACCGCAACGTCTAGTTGGTAAACGATAAATTAAATTAAATTAAATGAGACTGGGAAATAAAGAATTTTGTTAAATTAAAATGAATATATAAGTGGTAAATATACAGAAAAAATAGAAAATTTTTAGAAAGTGGCAAGAACATAACGTTTGGGGGAGACTTTGGTAAACGACATGGAATGGAACAGAAAATTTAGAGGATTCGTAAGGATTTAGAAGATTATGAAACCAAGAGCAACAAACAGAACCTATAAGGGAATTGAGCTACCAACGAATTTATTATCCAACACAATAGAACCTATAGGTGAATCGAGCTACCAAGACCTATTCTAGGCGTAATTTAAGTTTCAGCTTTCCATACATGTTCAATGCCATGGCATAATTCGGTAGGTGCCTTTCAAAATTTCACCGTTCCTTACCTCAAAAGATGTGGAAAGATTTCAATGTCACACGCTAAAAGTTGCTGGCTTATATGTGAAGTTGTTTTTTAGAGTGCCTTATATGGGAAATCATTAATAGTTGTTGTCGTATATGAAAGCTCGTTTTTTCTAGTACCATCAATGATTTGGAGTCGAACCTGGGACATTGAGGGTGAAAAAATTTAAATTAAATTACACTAGATTTATCCAATGATTTTTTATATATAAAGAACCGACCATCATGTCATATGGCAAACCATTATAAGATAGATTTAAGGAGCATGGTATATTTTGGCCAATGGCACCATTAATCGAACAAGTAGCGAGGTTTACATGATCCTGACGGTTTTATTCAATGTTGTAATTCTATGGGAATTGAACATGTAATGTTCAAATTCAAATATGAAGGAATAGCCATCTTGAGAAGACCTTGTAAAAATTGGAAAATAACCATAAGCAGTTTCATTTTAGGGAAGTCAAGCTCATTACCTTTTGATAATAAAAGGTAAAAGAGATTGATTAATTTAAAATGTGACAAACTAAGAAAATAATTATCAAGTGAATTTGAATGTAATTATGAGAATAGCATTAATGGATAGTTTTTCTTTAAACTCTAAAAAATGGTAGAGTGCTTTATTAGCCTTAATTGAATTGCTTAGAAATAATAAAATAACTAATAATTTGATGATGTTTATAATGAATTCTAAATTAAGATGCAAAGATAAACCAAACAGCCCAAATTAAGTCATTCATAACAAAAAAAAATACCTTCTTCCCTCATATGGTAATTTAATGTTAATAGACATTAATTTAAATACAATGACACCACATTTTCTCATTCCATATAATATGAGATACCAAAAGCCTTGCTTATGTTTTTCTAGTTTATAAATATCAACTTTATCAAAATATAAATTAATTTCTAAAAAAAATCCACATTTAAGTTAAAAAACGAATTCTAAATTATCTAGTATTAAGGACCAAAATCTAGACAATCCACTATACAAAGTATGGTTAATTTCTATTTAATTATAAATGATAGTAAATATATCTCAATATCCGAAAATCATGGTATAAATCTATAGTTTAAAACACACACACACCATAATTTTTCACCTTTATTGAGAAAATAGAATTAAAAATATCTAAAGGAAATTATGTAAATGTAAATCTCTAAATTATGTAAATGTAAATTAAAAACAAAACATAGGCGACGACGATGATGATGTTATATTGAAGTTGAACCCATGGGATTTCAGGCCTTCTAAGGATAATATGAAAGAAATTGCCATTCATGCTAATAACAGGATCGAATAATCAGGAAAGAACAACAATAGCGGAAAGTTAGCCACTCTTTTCACATATTTAAAGCATATAAAGAGGGTTTTACTCCGCGATGTTATTCTATTGCAAATTGAACCCGCTACCTTTTCGGCCATAAACAACAAACAAATATTTTCACATCAAAAAGCTTGATATCAGATTGAATGCAATCAACAAATAAACGAAAAACAAGAAGTCGGAATCATTATGAACTGAGTTTTGACATGATTTATCCTAAGAATGGCGCTAATTGAGGCTTTTGGGATAAAGGGTTTTGTGGAAAAAATAAGTTCTATGAATTCAAGCAGTGAAATCAAATTACCTTTAGATAAACAAAAACCGACAATCAGGAATTAATGGATAGGCAAGAAAGATGATAAAGAGGCATTGTAATATTTAAACAAAGACGATTAAGTGGTATTGTGGCATTGTAATATTCAATCAAAGATCACTCAGCTCCCTCTACGCCATTACAGAATCAAACATCTTAACTCTATTGTAAATTCCATATAATTTAAGTAAGGTAAACGAAATTAGAGGAGAAAAACCAAGACTAACTGTTTAAAAAAGCAACGAAAGAAAATGCTTATCTGTGCAAAGATCACTAAGTTCCCTTCTACGCCATTTTCATATGATCTTCATTACCTTCAAATATAAATGAAAACAAAAATCCTTTATTTAAATGAATTGAAATTGTATCAAATCACTCACAGACTGAAAGATTTGTAACAAAGCATCTATCCATCTAGCAAATTTAATAATTACTGAGTTTAAAAACAAAGGAAGGAGGAATTAAATTGCTTACCTCAACATCACTTATTTGTGAGGTCGATGTGAAAGCCGTTCCTCAGCTTCTGTCTCCCTTCATCTCAGTTATCACAGGTAGTAATAGATTAATAGTGACTCATTGAAAAACACAGACAGAAAAGAAACATAACATATAACACAAACATAACTTGCTCAAGAAAGCCAAACATAACATACATCACGCTCAAACATAACAGAGACCACACACAAACAAAGCATAAAAGACAACACCAAACAGCGCCGGAGAGGAGAAGCAAAATCAAAAAGCGCATGGGGGAGATAAAACTCAACCAAAAATAAGCACGAGGAGAATGTTTAAACAAGGATTCATTTATTATTTTATAGGTCATTGTAGGTTTCCATGGCCCAACGGTAAATAAAAATCCCCATTTATAGCCATTGGGTGTATCATTGTATGTATCAAGTTTGTTAGGATGAAATGTAATTGCCAGCCTACCATGTCCTGATGGTAAAATATTTCCTCATTTATGGCCATTGAAGGTATAAGCTTGTATTGTATGATGGAAAGATCGTAAAGACTTTGAAATATATATTTATGTTAAAACTTTTAAAAAATCTAATTTATATTGATGTTTAAATAGGCTATTAAAATTTATTATAAATTATATAAATCAAATTAGATTCATTTTTAAATTGGCTATCAAAGTTTATTTTAAATAGTATACATTTTTAATTTATATTCATGTTAAAATTATTTATGAAATTTTTCTTTAATTAATAAAATTATGTTATCATTTTCTTAAAGAAAAAGTTAAGTAGCAAAAATTTTATATGAGGCAATTATATAAATATATAAACCAAAGATAATGATGGATCTCTTTCCATGTCATCATTATGCTATGAAATGGCTCTTAATATTTAATGACAAGTTTAACGTTTAGCAAAACATTTACATCCATCATTTGCCCCTTTAAAGGTTAAGTAGCAAAAATTTCACATTAGGCAATTATATAAATGTATAAAGTCAAGATAACAATGACTCTCTTTCGATCTCATCATTATCCTTGGAAAAGGACCCTAACATTTAATGAGAATTTTAAGGTCTAACAAAACATTCTCATCCATCATTTGCCTCTTTAAAGGTTAAGTAGCAAAAATTTCACATTAGGCAATTATTTAAATATATAAACCGAAGATAATGATGACTCTCTTTCGATGTGATCATTATCCTTGGAGATGGCCCCTAATATTTAATGAGAAGTTTAAGGTCTAGCAAAACATTCCCATCCATCATTTTCTTCTTTCTTATTAAGCTCGTAAGATCTTTTTACATTTGAGATGACAAGGACCAATCACATGTTAGCAATATAAAGGATGCTAGTTATGAAATTGTTTTCATTGCTTAGACATTACTTGGCCATGTCAGGAATAGGGAGGTCTACACACTATTATAATGAGGGAGGTCTACACACGATTATAATTAGGTTCAATTAGGAGGAGAGATTGTTTCGAAAGGTTCTTTATTCTCAATGCGGGTTACAAGATTTATGATTTTAATAATTTAACAATTACACTAAATGATTCACTTATATCTTTACCTTGCACACCTAGTATTGAAATTACAAGTACATGTTAGAAAGTATTGGGGTCAGTCATATCACGTGAACATGTCATTTTGGCCTACATAATTCTTGAAAAAATATTCATTTCTATGTTTTTAATTTAAGTATTTATATTGAAAATAGTTCTTCTAACATTTATCTCCATACTTAGCTATTTTTACAATGATGCACTTCCTACAATACAGTAAGCCAAATACAACAAAGAGATAAATGTGTGTGGGAGGCCCACCCTGAATCTAATGGATCCCAATACCCATGTATAATAATATGGTAAGACTTCTTACAACAATGGAGGGTGCCAAAAACTGACAACTCATCCGAGAGCTAGCCAAAACTGGCTACGCTCACATGATATAACCAGATCCAACCATTTAGTTGTCCATGTCGTGTCTGCATGTCGGCTCCTTGCTAAGACTACCAAGCCTCATCCACAAGCTACATACTGTCCATCTAATGAAAACTATTGTATCTCACTTCGTTGCTCTATCACTGCGTCCAACGCTGCTGCCAGACTCCTATGTCGAGCCACCTTGCCAAGCTACCACTTGACCTGCCGAAGTGAGCTTCCTCACTCCACTATGATTTAGACACTTTGGCTAACTGCTGATATGTGGAACACACCTATCATAGATGCCTCTGTTGCCACTACTACTTCCAGAACGAATCCTCTAGGAGCTGCAACCACTAGCGAATATTTGCAAGAATACTCAAAGCTGTTGCACCACTCTGACTTAGGCATTTTTCCAAACACCTTGAAGACTCTTCCATGAGCCTTTGCTCCTTCCATCTGAAACATCCATCACTGTCTCATCTAGAAATGCACTACAAACTGCCTCTCTGGGGCTGGACACCTCAACGTATCGCTGAACTCCCCTCCGGAGACACTCAACTAGAAGGTGCCTTCTTTTGCACACTAATTTGGAGTGCTTCCACAGAACACAACCTCGAATGCATATCTGATCACCCATCAAAAGTTGTCGAAACGCACCTTATCGAGCATTCTGTCAACACCTTCCAAAATTCACCTTGCTCAGCTCTCCGTCAGCACTTGCCGAAACACACCTAGCTGAGCGCTCTATCATCAAATGCCAAAATGCAGCTCTCCTTGGTGCTCCCTCAACCCTTGCCAAAAATGCACCACTGCTGGGCCTTCCGTCATCACTTGCTGAAAATGCACCTCAAGCACCTTTCATGAGCACTTACCAAAAATACACTTCATGTGCAACTGAGTGCTTCCTTCAAATTCTCTAAGGAAACGAATCATGTTTCCTAAAAAACACTTGCACAGAAGCCACCTTCTTCCAAAATGCCTCTCTGAGCAAACCTTTGACGCTTCTGCCAAAATACTTGAATAACTGTAATCTCAGCTTCCAACGCCATCTGCCGAACCTACCATATGCGAAAGTGCACTTCAAAACATGCATCCTGAAAAACCTTGTCGAGTGCTGAACAAAGCGCTCATGTTGAGCACTAAACTTTTCGGGCACACCTCCTTGCTGAGCGCTGAAATCGGGCACTCTAGTTGAGTGCTCCTAGTGAGTGCTCTGTGGGTGGTCTTGTTGAGCACTCATGTGGGTGCCCTTGTTGAGCGCTTCTGAGTGCTCCAGTTGAGCGCTTCTATGGGGGCTCTATGGGTGCTCAAGATGAGCACTCCTGCAAACGCTCCCAATGAGTGCTCCTGTTGACGCTCATTTTGGGCACTCAGTAGATGCGCCTGGTGAGCACTCCTTAGGAACACTATGAGTGTGCACACCTGTGGACATGACTTTCTTAAGAGCAGAGCACCTCCCTTAAGGGAGCGCTAATCCAAAGTGACCCTGCTTAGCCACTTTCCACTTGATGACTTTTGTCTCTTTCTGTTTGCCGTTTTATAGAGTTAGCCACTTCTCATGCAGACCTTTTTCCCTCCAGCCCACTTAGCGACTTTAGCACACTTAGTAAACTTCTTGGACGACTTAGCACACTTACCACTCTTAGCCAATGTGGGTGCCATTTGACTGATGCCCCCACCCAACAACCCACCAAGCTGCTGAATGGTTCCCGTGACCCCCGTGAAGCCCAACACTCAGTTGTTTTCTTGACCAAATGCCCACCTCCATTTAGTTCAAAGGGTGTTTCACCCAAGTGGAGCGGAACCCCACTTTCACTGCCGACATGGCCATGACAGTCTCCCACACTTGAAATGTGGTCGTCCTCAGCAACGCAATCTTGAGCATTCCTTGTTCATGATGTTGTCGCAACGGCCACTACTTGTTGCAACCCATCCAAGCTGTCGCATCAACGAAATCATTTTGGCACTGCAACCTCATCATCTGTCTATCCATGTATACCCCAACAAAAGAGTAGGTTGGTTCATGAATCCCAACCAATCGGTCCTCTATGAGATGAACCAAAAAATCAACCCGAAAGACCTCTACTCTTCATCCCTCTCTGTAACCTTGTCAAACGTAAGGAAAAGTCTCCCTACCGCAAAGGGTAAAATGAATCATCATGCTTCTATCTCTCATAGCCTCCATCCATAGGACCTGCTCACCTCCCTACACACCCTGCGGAGCGCATTTCTGAACGCCCCTACTTGGCGCACTTGCTAAGCATCCTGCTGAATGCACCATTCAGCAGAATTCCTGGGCATCCTCTATTGACCGCACTACTGAGCGCACCACCTTGTGCCTGCTGAGCACACTGTCTAGGACACCTCTAAGCGCACTATCTAAGAGAATTGCTGAGTGCACCCTGGGACCGCTCATCTCCTGCAACCAAGCCATGATGCTTCACCACGCCACACCAAAAAGCACCTTGACTTCCGTTCTACAACAAATTTCCTCCATCTGCACTGTCTATCTTTTCTAGGCACTTTTGAAGGTTCTAGCCAAGAAACCTAACTTAGCCAATTTTTTTTGAAATGTTGCCATCTACCAGGAACCTTCCACACGCATAGCACACACCATCAATGTGCCTGCAAAATGTAGCACGTACAACACATGCCATCAATGTTCCATCACCCTACCGCAATGAGAGAACCTTCAATGTAAAACCATCTCAAGACCACCTATCCTCAAGAAACGGTGAAGAGCCAACTATAGTGCAAAAATGACTCCAATACCACCATCTCTTCGTCCAACTGCAAATCTGCAAAGCCACCTTTTCCCAACTGGTGACGAACTTCTCTGGTGCGGGAAACCAAGAACTCTATCAAAGTCTTCAAGTCTCATTAGCTCTGATACCACTTTCCTTCTAAGCAGTGGTGAAGATCCAAACTCCAAGATCACAGCTATGATACCACCTCTTCAACTAGAAGAGTGGTGAAGAGAGAACCCTGCTCAAAATCTGCTCTGATACCACCTGACACAACCACAACTGCGACACCTTTTTCTAGGGTCTATTGTGGAATGCGGCACTGCCTGGAAGCGTCTGAAGGGCATGGCGAGCCTGAGCGCACTCGAGGGGACTACACCTAACCCCAAAACCTGCAGAAATATTTCTTCTAACATTTATCTCCATACCTATCTAAGGTGGCCAAGTATGCTGCGCGAGTATTCAGTCTGCAGTTTTCACCCCCTCCCCCCACCCACTTGGTCGAGGAAACACTGTTGGAATGCTTACCAAAAACTCAGGTGTAGAAAATAAGCAATTTGAACCTTCTAAGTTTTCTTATTTTGTTAGTAAAAATATTATATCCATTGTTTTGAGAAAATAAACTATTTGGATATTCTAAGTTTTCATATCTTTTTAAGTAAAAAGATTAGATACATTATTTTGTTAATATTAATATTTTTTTAAAGAGCATAGAAACCAAAACTTAAATAAAACATAAAAATCAAAACATTTAAAAAAAAAAAAAACTAAAAATAAACATAAAAAGATAAACCATGAAACAGTTTTTTTTAAAAGCATCCCATCATTGTTTTGTTAAGGTTGACATATTTTTAAAAGCACTAAAACCAAAACATTTGAAAAATTAAAAAAAAATTAAAAACCATTAAACTTAAAACCAAACCAAAGCATTTGAAAAAGCATAAAAAAACCAAACCAAAAAGTTTGAAAAAGCATGAAAAAAATAAAAATAAAAAATAAAAGCATGAAACCGCTTTTTTTTTTAAAGCATCCTATCGTTGTGTTTTGGAATCACACGCCTATATAAACCTCCTATTTTGAATTTCCTTTGCTCCTGTACCTCTCCTCTGTCACAGTTTTAGAGTCCTTAAAGAGTTTCAGAGTCTCTGTGTGGTCGGTCTGTGGTCTATATGTGTTTATGGTGGTCTGTATTGGTTTCTGGTGGTCTGTATGTATATGCGGTGGTCTGCGTTCGTGGTGGTCTGTATGTGTATGCGGTGGTCTGGAGGTTAAAATTTTCAGTGATTGAATTCCTCTTCCAGGAAGAACCAGAACCAGAGGGAACTCCAAGCGCTGCAAAGCTCAACCTGCAACAACTGGTCACCTGTTACATCGCAGGCACCAGGTAATTTTCGAATGTCAGGCACTTTTAAACTAAGAATGACAAATATCTAACTCTTTCCTTTGTGTTTTGGTTCTTTAATTGTTCTAATTCGAATTCACTGGTTAGGGTTAGATATAGCCTATTTATTTTCTTTTACTGTTCTTCTCCTTGGATTCATGAGTAACAATCCTCCTCCCACCATCGTTCCCTTCCATATGTCCACCGACAGAAGGCTCTTCCCTTCCTCCACAGATCTGGGACTCTCATTTTCAATGGAGATCGCTGTTACCTGAATCCTCTGTGCGCGTACTTCTCAGCTCCTCTGGCAAGCTCTGATCCCCTTCAGAAGACCATAATTCATAGTCAAAATAAGTAATTAATAGGAAATAAATTATTTAATAGAAAAATTAACATATTCGAATTCTATCTATCTGCCTGCAATTTCGACCGACTCACTCGTCCACTCTGATAAAGAAAGAAGAAAGAATCACTGGTAGCTTCGCTTGGTGCTGTTCATATGTCTTTGGTTCGTTTCTTCCTTGGCTTTGAAATAGGTTTGTTTCATATGACTTATTTAAACCCTAAATTCGTCAGGCCGCGGTGCTCTAACTTTACATTAATTTACGAAAAATTAAAGCAGAGCAGCTTCCTCTGCGTCCTCCTACTCGTCATCGATGCTCCTCATCCATGCGCAGCAGCATCTCTTAGACTTTTAAACGACCTTCCTTTATGTTTTGGTTATTCAATCTTATAAACTTATTCTAATTCAAATTCATTAATCTGGGTTGGATATAGCCTATTGGATCTTTTCATCTCGGGTGAGCAAGTTCCTTGGACTTCTTTACACGCCTATTGATCAAGACTTATTCAACATGAACTAGATCAATGTGGAGGACTTCGTCGTTGTAGATTTATGTGTGGAAGCAGGGCGTGGAGGAAGGTCCATGTCTGAATCAGAGGGTAGAGTGGACCCATGGTTGAATGTTATCGCAGATCCAGATCCCTGAAAGGGACTATTTATTTTGAGTCGAAGGGTTCGGTAATGATGAATACAATGTGTCCTGGCATGGAAGAGATGCCTTGAGCTTGAGCCTGAGCCTGTGCCTATACCTGTACCTACTAGTATAGGGTGGCCTGGCCTGGCCTTGACCTTTCGTTATAGCATTTGTTACAAGACTGTGAAGAGATCTAATCTCTTTTGGCAATGTCCACTGTTAGAATTCCATGGAGTTAAAAAGATCGAATTTCCTTTCGTCCTTCCATTCTCGGTTGCCTCCCACCTGAAGCCGATCTCCATATCTTAATGTGGCCTTTTTAGCGAGATCTCCACTTCCACTTGTCAAACCTGCAACAAAATTTCTTGTATATTTACTTCTTCTCTTCAAAACTTGAGATTTGACACAGTTCAAACTCAAGCTTGAATTACTTTATGCGCACCAGGATCTAGTCAATGATACAGCGTAGAAAGGAAATCTCATTCTTGGTTTCTCTACTCCTCGCTCAAGATACTTTTGATTCTGTACTGATTGTTTGTGGGGAATATCTCCCAATAATTATTATACTCGACACTTCTAAAACAGCTAGTAATACTGTTTAGGTTTGTAAGTTCATTCCCATTCCACAGGGGAGACATAATCTTAGCCTTATATTTTCATTAATAATTCCTCCTGCAGAGTGACAGTTATACCACAGCATAAGATAGTAGTAGGGAGTTTGGATTATGAAAATTGAAGAAACTCAGACTTATATTGAATCCCATTCATTGGCAGGAAGTGCATTCTCCTATAATCGAACAAAGAAGGGCCAATATTCGTAGGCGCTCTGATTTTTCTGAGATTAATACTTATTATATATAAACAAATTATTATATATAAAACTTCTATGCAAATGAGTGAACACTAAAAAACTCAATGGCAACAACTGGAATGAAATATTTGTCCCATTTTAAGGTCACTTCTTTAGTGTTTTTATGCATTCTTGTGTTATCAAGATTGTTGTATATTCATAGAGAATATTTTCAATTGTTATGTATCAGATTTGTTGTTATTCAATCGATGTCAGACTGTTCATAACTTGACATGCATTTCTGCTTTTTGAGGTTTGTTTTATAGAACTTCATGTCTAACGAAACTACAGTGAATATTATAATAGGAGTCCATGTCTAGGTGGAAGATCGAGATACATCCTTGGCATCCTTTGTCCTATTTAGTTTATCAGTGGGAACTAAATAAAAAATTTAAATCTATCAATCTCAACTTGAAAATGTTGCGCCATTTTGTGATTTTTCTTCTTCTAGTGGTCATAACGTTTCAAGGAGAAAGTGGGGTTGCAAAGTACAGTGAAGAGGAATAGCAGCATTCAAGTGAACCGTTCGGATATAGTGCTCGATATAGAACAATTGGGAAATATACGCACCATTCGAAAACGGTAAATATACTGAGTACATTATCTAGAAATATATAAAATAAAGATTGTGAATTACATTTTCTCTCATCGTGAGTAAATCTTGCTTGCTCTTGTGAACAGGTGCTTGTTATAGACGGAAAGTTGCAAAGAGTTGTCTCCGCAACATTCTTCATATTAGACTCAGCAATTACTAGCTGGATATAACGTTGCTCCATACAGAACCACTCGATGAGGTAAATATACATAATACACTATCTAAAAATATATAAAATCATGGTTGTGAATTACCTTTTTTCTCAACATCAATAAGTCTTCCTTTTCTTCCAGCTGAAGTAAGTAATTAAGTCTTGCTTTTCTTCCAGCTGAAGTAAGTAATTAAGTAATTTGAATATCATAATATCCCTCAAATGTACCCCTTTAAATAAAGTCGGAAAAGACCTATTTAACTAAACGCTTAGAACACTGATGTTAAACTCTCATGGTTTTATAGAACAACCCATAAACCTCATAATAGTGTTGATGTAAACCCCATTGCTAAATCCTTCAGACTACAGTAAATACTTTTGTCTTTGTCATGTCGCATGTAGGTCCATATTTTTATGGTGCTTGTCCAAGAGGACAATTCGTAGAACAAGCATGTGATTTATTACTTTTTTAAGGATCTTTTTGGGTTCTCGTCATTCTGATTAGTAGACTTCATGATGTGTGATTTTAGCCTCAAAAGCGATTTCATCATGTGAGGGATCATCGAAGGCTCTATATCCAGGGAGGTATTACCGCACAAGAACGTCAACAAAGTGCACAACAAGGACGGTATTAACGCACAAGAACATCAAGAAAGTGGTGATGTGTGACATCCATATAGTATAACCATGTGTGTCCATTAATTTATGGTTTTATTGTTCATATTTTGAATTTTTCTGCACTTAAATAAAACGTTGCTTCCAAATGTTGTTTGTTTTTTCCCAAAATACCTTGTTGTGAAAAGAGAAGCCTTCTCGAGTTCTCCCCATCTCCAGGAAACAAATTTTTAATGCTTCATTTTTTCAAACTATACTTTAAGTTTCTTAGGGTCATGCTAAAGTATAAATCTTTAATAGAAATTCTTTGACACATTGTTGTGCTACAGAACAGACATGAACCATTCGACGTCATAATAGGATACCTCGTAGATCCTATGGAAGGAGACCCTTGTTATTAATTGTACACAAAATCTTTCGATGAGCTTGTTCTAAAGCCAAACCTGAGCCACAAATTATTGTTTCTTACTGAGGTATAACATCACAATAAAATGGCTCAAATTGTTATAGAAACTATTTCTTGAGAGTCTTCTTTCGCTGCGTCAGGCCGTACATCAATTAGGAAGATAAAGAATAAAATCATAATAATAAGGAATCCTTGTAGCAGTATTGTTTAGGTCTAGGCCTCTCATTGATAATTGCTAAATATATCAAATTCGAGGATAAATATCAAGTTAGAGGAGCCTTTGATTTTGAGAGTACCCAATCACTAAAGTTTCTGAAATCAACACAGCCCAACCAATAGTGTCATAGAATATGAATTCTAAGAGTGTTAGAATATGAGATAGCTACAGTTCACAATCTTCTCCCCATCTCCACGAAACAAATTTTTAATGCTTCATTTTTTCGAACTATACTTTAAGTTTCCTAGGTTCGTGCTAAAGTATAAATCTTTAATAGAAATTCTTTGACACATTGTTGTGCTACAGAACAGACATGAACGATTCGATGTCATAATAGCAGACCTCATAGATCCTATGGAAGGAGACCCCTGTTATTAATTGTACAGAAAATATTTCGATGAGCTTGTTCTAAAGCCAAAGCTGACCCACAAATTATTGTTTGTTACTGAGGTATAACATCACAATAGAATGGCTCAAATTATTATAGAAACTATTTCTTGATAGTCTTATTTTGCTGCTTCAAGCCGTACATCAATTAGGAAGATAAAGAATAGATTGATAATAATAAGGAATCCTTGTAGTAGTACTGTTTAGTTCTAGGCCTCTCGTTGATAATTGCAGCCAAATTCAGTTCGAGGCTAGAGTTTCATAGACAATTCTATTCATTTAATTTAAAGTTCTTAAATATAACAAATTAGAGGATAAATATCAAGTTAGAGGAGCCTTTGATTTTAAGAGTCCCCACTCACTAAAGTTTCTAAAATCGATGCAGCCCAACCAATAGTGTCATAGAATGTGAATTCTAACACTGTTAGAATACGACATAGCTACGGCTCACAATCTTCTCAATTTCGACAATTTTTCTTTAAATTTAAAATCAAATCAGCAGAATCGCCTTCAAAAACTAGGTAGGGTTCAATGCAAGGGCTCAATACCACAATGTCTATGCATGTATGCCGAGAAAACCTCAGTCATTGTAGCTCTCGATTCCTAGTTGACGTAGATTTTAAAATAGAATTAACAAGTGCATTGGGTATAATCAACTAATGTGCTCATGTACTTGAGAGGTACAATGGAATAGGGATTGCCATGTTGTTTTGATGGACTTGTTTCATTTCTCTAATCCATCCTCACTCTGTTTCGAACAACTTCACCTCAAATAAACTACCTTATCAGTAAGAAAGAAAATATGTATTTTATTTTCGTCCAACCTTCAGAAAAAGAAATTCAATATAAATATCTAAACTCTTAGCGGCTGATGCACAATCATGGACTCCTTTAAGGACAGTTTAGATGCCACATAATACTAGAATAAACGGAAAGCTCTGATTTTAGGTTACAATTAGGGGTACTTCCCTAACTTAGTTGAAGATGAAGTAAAAAGAGAAAAGATAGGTAGTTGAATCAGCTTTCATAATATATAGGGTTTATGCAGAGAAAATGTGTGCAAATGATTATAAAATTAGTTTCTGTGAAAGTGGGTTTTCAAATTTTCAGCACATATTAACATATATGTTTGTGCAGGTGCAGCAATATATGAGGTAAATGATGTCCATTTGGGATAAAATCTTGCAGACATATAAATGACATATAGGCCTAGTGCAACACTATTTATTCAGAATTTTTCATGAAATTTATTATTATTATTATTAATTATTGAAGTCAAAAAAGCTTGAAATTAAAACCTTATGTGCAGGTGCAACACTTTAGGGGCAAAAATTAATGAAATCCTTGATTTATTAATATAAGATCATAGAGCTTGATCTCGTCTAGTGCACCATATAGTTTTTATGGGAAATGGTGATGGAAATAAAAAGTTATATAAGAAACAATCGATGTATGTATTATCGAAAACTAATATGTGTCATTTAGAAAAATAATTATAAATAAATAAAACATAGTTTTGAAGGAAAAAATTATATATTAAAAATCTTCATTTCATACTCTACAATATCGTACATTTTCATAAAAAAAAATATTGTGTATGTCATATCAAAACACGGGATCTAATATGAGCATATTGATCTAG
Source organism: Pseudotsuga menziesii (assembly GCA_001517045.1). Lineage (NCBI taxonomy): Eukaryota > Viridiplantae > Streptophyta > Pinopsida > Pinales > Pinaceae > Pseudotsuga > Pseudotsuga menziesii. The sequence continues at coordinate 45,609 of LPNX010302346.1, forward strand.
AGTTCTAAAAGACAAGCAATAACCCTGGTTGATTTGTCCTAGCCAATAGGTTCGGTATTCTGAAGCTGCTTCCAAACCTAATGCCAAACCTTAATCCCGCCAATTATTTAAATTTTCAAATAATGCATATGCGATATAAGGCATATGCGATATAGGTTATCCATATCACATATGCGATATATCGCATGTGCGTTATATCGCATATGCATTAATAGAACATATGAGAAATGTATTGACCATGGGGAGACATATCAAATATGAGTTATATCTATTGAGCAGATTACCATCACATTACATGTTAAATCATCTAATCATCCTTAGTGAACCCATAAAGTAAAATATGCATATAAAAGTCAGAATCCATTTAGTTCAACCACTACTTTTGTGTGTTGGTAAGTAATTGAATAACCTATGTTTTCTTTCTAAATATTGCATCTATATAGATTTAATGACTTTCTTGGTATTACGAATTCATGGAGGTGCATGGGGTAAAGGTATACCTTCCTTCTCAATGATTTGTTTCTTCAAAGACGCAATCAACATCAAACCCTCCTTAGTTTTTTCTACCCATCCACTTAGTGCTTATATTATTGAGAAATAAAGTTCCAATGTTGAAAGTATCAAAACATGAATTCTTTGATCTACTCTCACACTAAGTATCTAATGTGTCAATATGTTGATTTGATGGTTTATTTCCTTCTATCCATGAGTTGTACCATTGCATGTACTCTATTTGGATAACAAACGACAAAGTATATATATTCTCAAAAGTTCTCTTAGTTGTTCATTTTATAAACATTGCTAAGTTTTATGAGAAAGATTTAGTGGAGGGGGGACAAATTTGGGAGTAGAGCATTACTCCATTGTTCCCAAAAATCATCCCTATTATGATGAATTTCACCTTGATGCTAGTTTGATTTTGCCTCGATGGGTGGTGGGTTCCCACTATAGATTACTTCATGGAATTTCTTTAACGTTGCTAGCATAATTGAACTAGGTAAATTCTAATGGTGCTATATAGGTAAATTTAAACTAATTTGTTTTGGTCCTAGAATGCATCATTGTTCACCTACCCTCATCCTCATCATCATCACCACCCTCATCCTCATCATCATCATCATCATCATATTCATCATCCTCCTCATCATCACCATCAACCTCATCATCATCTTCATCGTCACCCTAATCCTCATCATCATCATCACCCTCATCCTCATCGTCATCAACCTCGATCCTCATCATCATCGTTCATCACCGTCATCCTCATCATCATCATCATCATCATGATCATCATCATCATTGTCATCATCATCATGGTCATCATCATCATCATTGTCATCCTCAACATCATCAGCATCCTCATCATCATCACGTTCATCACTGTCATCCTCCTCCTCCTACTCCTCCTCCTCCTCCTCCTCATCATCATCATCATCATCATGGTCATCATCTTCATCGACACCCTCATCCTCAACATCATCAGCATCCTCATCATCATAATCATCATAATCCTCATCCTCATCATCATCATGTTCATCACCCTCATCATCATCATCATCATCATCATCCTCATCATCATCATGGTCATCATCACCCTCATCCTCATCCTCATCCTCATCATCCTCATCATCCTCATCCTCATCATCATCCTCATCATCATCGTCATCACCCTCATCCTCATCAGCTTCATCATGGTCATCATCACCATCCTCCTCCTCCTCATCATCATACTGATCATCCTCCTCATCATCACCATCATCCTCAACATCATCTTCATCATCACCCTCATCCTCATCAATCATCAACCTCGATACTCACCATCATTGTTCATCACCCTCACCCTCATCATCATCATCATCGTTCATCACCCTCATCCTCATCATCATCATCATGCTCATCATCATCATCATCATCATCATCATCATCATGGTCAGATCATCTTCATGAATTTCACCTCGATGGGTGGTGGGTTCCCACTATAGATTACTTCATGGAAGTTCTTTAATGTTGCTAGCATAATTGAACTAGGTAAATTCTAATGGTGGTATATAGGTAAATTTTAACTAATTTGTTTTGGTCCTAGAACGCATCATTGTTCACCTACCCTCATCCTCATCATCATCACCACCCTCATCCTCATCATCATCATCATCACCCTCATATCATCATCATCATATTCATCATCCTCCTCATCATCATCATCATCACCCTCATATCATCATCATCATATTCATCATCCTCCTCATCATCACCATCAACCTCATCATCATATTCATCATCACCCTCATCCTCCTCATCATCATCACCCTCATCCTCATCATCATTAACCTCGATCCTCATCATCATCGTTCATCACCGTCATCCTCATCATCATCATCATGATCATCATCATCATCATCATCATCATCATCATGATCATGGTCATCATCATCATCATTGTCATCCTCAACATCATCAGCATCCTCATCCTCATCATCATCATAATCCTCATCCTCATCATCATCATCATTGTCATCCTCAACATCATCAGCATCCTCATCCTCATCATCATCATAATCCTCATCCTCATCATCATCACGTTCATCACTTTCATCCTCCTCCTCCTCCTCCTCCTCCTCATCATCATCATCATTGTCATCATCATCATGGTCATCATCTTCATCGACACCCTCATCCTCAACATCATCAGC
>LPNX010302350.1:0-42678 GCA_001517045.1 Pseudotsuga menziesii
AATGGGCATACGGCGTTTCTTGGCCAATTATTATTATATTTCTTTACCAACTGACATGATACATCCACCCTGATGCATCGAGCAGTAGGTAGACCGTAGCTTTGTATGTACGGACTATTAAATGCCGGATCCACTGTTGTCAGATTAGTGTCCTTGTTTCATCTTTCTTCGGGGACATCTGCTCCATCAAAGTTGCATTCTCATTAACCGGACCCGAAAAAAAAGATACGTGACAAGATTCCGATATCTTTGTTTTGTTTTGTTTCGTTTCGTTTTCTCATGCCGAATGTAAAGAGAAATCAACGGGGTACACTAGCCGTTGTGCAGTAGCCATTTGATTCATTCCCACTGCCCAGTATTGACGTGGCTGCAGGAAAGCTGCTGACGGGCCCTTGCCCTTTCCTTTTATTAGCCAACCTGCCGGTTAAGAACCACGTAAGCGAGTTGACTTTTAAGTCTGATTCAAAGAAGACGCTGAAAGTAATCTTGGCCACATGAAAGATATCATCTGCTTTTCATTGAGGAGTTCTTTAACTCGGGGATGATTTTGATTTTTCGGTTAATTTTTAGGTGGAATTCGGTGAATTCAACTCACAAATTTTGTTATTTGTTAGATTATTTGAAGTATAGAAATGAAATCACGTAACATAAAAACCCCAAGCACCCACACTAAGATTTAGCAATGTTTTTGCATGTTTTGAAAATTCAGTGAAGATTCATAGCAACTAGTAAAAACCATCCAGAAATAAAGGAAAAATCGTCCCCTATGTGGACAACTCCCTATGTGGACAACTCGTTTCATCGACAGCAAGGAAAGAGCTGGATCAAGAATCCAAGGAGGGAGCAATTAGTAATTACGTTCTCTCTTCTCCTCTTAAGTTTACTGTGTTGTTAACTTTATGAATGTCTTTTTTTTTAACAGTTTGCTAAGCCACCTCTATATAAAGGTGGGGTTGCTGAAACCCTGGTCAGATTTTCAATCTGGTTTATGCTGTGTTTTTGTCATTTTTTTTACCTCTATTTACAGTAAGACACCAGACCTTGGACAAACCCAACTATACTACGGATTTGTAATCGTGTTTTATATTTATTGATAATAGAAAAATATCCTTAGCCATAAAAAAAAGAGTAAAAATCAATCTAAAATATCATTAAAAAGTAACATTCCAACCTTAGTCTAAAATATCATTAAAAAGTAACATTCCAACCTTAGTTTAAAAATTCGAAGATTTGGGTTGGCAAAAGTGAATTTTCTTAGTATGATTTTGAAAAAAAAACTAGTTGAGATTTTCCAAAATCCTATCAAGTTTTAGAATTTCAGTGCTTTGGGGAGGGTTTTGAATCCATTTCTATATACCATCAAAATATCTATTAAAACATAGTTAAATTTTGATTTTGCAAAATAAAAATTGCAGGATTGGGGAGAAAATGGTTGTCTAATCCAAATCTTCAATTTTTTCAGACAAGTCATATTTTTCAATTTGTTTTATTTAGACTATGAGTATCATAGGAGTTTTCAAGGTGTTGAATTCATTCAAAAACACAATTTAAATGCTTCTAAATTTAGATTTAACAAAAATAAAAATAAAAATACCAAAAAACTATGAAAAAATCCAAAGTATAGAATAAATAGACTATTATATATATGAATAATAAATAATTAATATTAAATAAAATAATAAAAAGTGAATTAAGTTAAATTTAATAATTTGTATGTCTTATTTAAGGATGATTTATCTTCTAATAATAATTAATAATTAAAATTTAAGAATAAAAAAATTATCCATAAAAAATAAACTAATATTAATTATAAAAAACTAAAATAAATATATATTATATAATTAATACCAATATGAAGATGAAGTTTAAAACGTACAACCATTTTGATTTTCAAAATCTCACGATTTTCTTTTTAAAAATTCTGGATTCTATGCCTTTCAAATCATGGTTATGAATGCATAAATGGATTCAGCGTCCTCAAAAACCCCCAAGGCACCATATTATGGGAATTTAAATAGTATTGACATATGTGTAATTCTATGAGCGTTGAGGATGAAAATAATTTTCTCTTAGAGTGTCTTGCTTACACCCACATTAGGTCTAAGTTTCATGGTATTTGTTACAATACAAACCTTTATAACCTCACAACTTGCCAACACTATAGTGAGCTTGGAAAGCTTCTTGGCAAGCTTCTTGAGCACAGGAACAAGATTTTAAAGTAAACCAAGTATTACCTTTCTTAAGATCTAATAGACCAAAGTTGGTCTCAGTGGATGTTAATTATTATCATCATCATCAAGAATTCTCTATCAGATTCCCTCAAGATATCGTCGGAAAAAGCATGGAGGATAATTTAAATCGTCGCATGTTTAGCCCAAGTGCAATACGATATTGAAAGTATTATTAATATCAAATAGAATGAAGAAAGAAGTTATAATAACACAAATTTTATTTATTATCCTTCTCTTTTTTATTATTCCTAATAATAATAAAACTCTACATACTTAAATATTTATAATAGTCGGTTGTAGTAATATATACTTTTTTTTCACACAAAGAAAAAACTATACTTGATATTCAAATTTGAATCAAAGTATACATAATTTTCTATATGTCGACATAAATACCTATCATATAAGACCATCAATATGTGGCTGAAAAACTAAAGTATCATACATCCTATAAAAGGAGTGTCAAAAGTGTGTATTTTTTGGCAAAACATGTACAATCAAAACTAAAATATAGATAGACTGATATGCAAAAAAGTCTATGAATCACCAAAAATATGAATAATCTTCCAAGGAAGGAAGCACCCCTGAAGAAATCCATCAATGTATAAGGAACTTTCAAGGTACACAAATGCCTTTTTTTGGACAAAAAAAAATATGCTTGTTTATTGAAACATCTATACATATATGAGTAAAAGTGATCTCCTCAAAAAGTTGTTGCATATCTCTGATCTAGTTCATCCACCCCACCAAAAAAGAGACCTTAAAATTACACCTGTCATTTTCCTAATCTATAATGGTCTTGGAGTCACCTGCCACCTGCAAGCATTAATATGTCTATCGTGACCAATGAAAATAAGAGCCCACACTGCTAAAATTTCTTCCCTCGTGTTTGTACAAGTGCCACATCACATCCAACATTTGATCAAATTGTCAATCCTTACAAACATAACACCCCAACACATCCTCTCCCTTGTTTCATTTGAGAGGCTCCATCAAAGAAGCCCACATGAATAGCATCAAAGAATACAGGAAAGGCGTTGTATTTTATTCTTTAATAGCTTCTTTGTCTCAAACCATTCCTTATAAGAACTTATAATGGAGAAAACCGTCTGATGAACAATTGGGGGATCATCATCCAAAAGAACCTTATTCGTGTGTAACCATATATGCCATGAAAGAAAACATGGCAGAGACTTGCGAAGTGGAACAACACTTCTCCAAGAACCAAAACTAGATATTACAATTTGTAATCCAATTACCAGTTATATCCAATAATTTTATGACCTTGATCCATATAGACTTAGAAAACTCACAACGAAACAAAAGGTGAAAATAGTCTCATTATCCTTTTTCTTAAATTAATGTAAATATCGTTTTTACTATAAGCAAATTTTGCAAAAAAAAATTGAGATTTCATAATCTAAAATTTAAAAATATCACATTTTTTATAATCTTATTCAATAATATATATAAACCACCCAAAAGTAAATAAATGGTGTATATATAATTCATTGAAAAGACTTATACTAGTTATAGTAAATGTATCTGGCAATATAGGGTCATGTATGATTCCTTAGTTGGTCGATAGTACAACGATGTGGAAATCTTTTTCGTGATATCTTTATAGACAGCGACAAGGAATCTTAAATATCATCTTTATAGACACAACGGCAAGGAATCTTTAACATCATCTTTCCCATTGGAGGAATGAAACATCAATTTGTAAGGAAATTTTGGATAAAGAAGTGGTCAAAGTTCATTTTTATATGATGAAAGTTACTTCCACCGACATATTGCAATTGCAATGGTATGGTGAAACTCATGTATCTTTCTTACTTTATAAGTTTGGCAGTTTATCTTTTTCCATTAGGAAACACACAATATGCATTATATTTTCCCCACCAAATCGATTACAAATCACTAGTTCATCCGATCGAAAGGCATAGGATTAGTATTGATAGACAGTGGATTCAATGATAATTAATTAAGAGAGTTGATGGATCTTATTCATAATGTTTGTTAATAAATGCAATATCTATATACTTGTTCAGTGGTAGGCCTAGCGTGTAGTGGTAGGATAGTTGATAATGGTGGAGGTTAAGTCACATCATCTATTCACTTATGTTTTTTTATAACATCTACCCACTTCAACAATAATATTTTTTATTTAATTAATTTCAATAATAATATCAATAAACCTTATGATTTCGTAGCATCTTCTAACTTAAATGGAATCAATGCTTCCATCACAAATATAATTATAGTTCAATTATTTTATAAAAAAAAATTCTAAATTGGTATAAAAAACTTTTTGTTGTTCTCCAACAAACTAAAGAAGTACTCATCAAATATATCATTTAAGAAACTACTTATTGAACTACTCAAATCTCTCTCCTTCATTCACAACATTATTCAATGTTATAATGGAATTTTTAATGTAAGTAATTTTTACTACATTAAGAGTAACGAGGTTTTTATGGGGGAGATGTTGTTATGTAAGTAATATAACAGTAAAAAGTTTAATAACTAGTTTAAATAATAAATTCATGCCCGTTTATAAAATAAAAAATTAAAACCAAATAAAAAAGTAAGTAAAAAATCCATGTCCACTTATAAAATAAAAAAATTAAAACCAACCTAAATTCACCCAAACTTAAGTGTAAATTTTTCTAAACATGTAAAAAAGTTAAGATAAAAATATTTACACCTCAAGAAATTGGATCCCTCTTGATGCTTGGTAGATCAAAGTTTAAGATGAATCTATGCTAGTTACATTAAATTAAAATTAGATTACTTATTTTTAAGATGAAGGATTTTTTAGTTATGGATGTGTGATTTTGTTTTTGGTAATATTAAGTCAATTAATATAATCATTTTGTTTGTGGGATAGCAAAGGGCACTTCCAAGCTGAAACCACAACCTGGACCAGAAAGCACACTTGGTGAGATTATGCATGTTTGGCGGTATGTGTAACATTGTTGGATGTTTTACCGTCTCTATCGCTCTTGTTTGCTGACCATAGCTAACGTTTTGCCAATTATTTAAGCCCATGAACCTTATATGTAGATTACACACTCCTTTAGATATGTATACACAACAATTACCATGTTATCCTATTAGATTACGTAACCTCATGATATTGTATAGGGCTAGCTTAGCTTATTATGGCAAATAAACCTTGTGTAATTCTATCTATTACTTATGAATGTGATTTTAAGGTCAACATATTAGGTACAACTACATTGGTTACCATTGCTTTGAGTACTTGTGGTTTCTCTATATGATATACTGATTACTTGCTTACTTATTACCGATATGTATAGTTATGTATTAGTGTTTCTACTTGTAGCTTTACACACAAATATGAAGCACCTAGAAAAATGTTGTGATTCAAATCAGAAATTCGTGAAGTGGTGCAACTGACTCCATTTCTCAATCTGCAAGCAAAGTGACGATTATAATGGAGGGGTCGAACCTCATGAAGCTAGAGAGCAAGGAGTAGCTCCTGGAAGACGCACGACTTGTAGGAGTCTTGGCTCAATGGATAACACAAAAATCAAATTTCAGTGCAATATGTGGAAGAGTTCCTGGTATATTGATAAATTTAGAACAATATTTACTCACAAGAGGTCTCAATTCTCTTCCTTGTATCGATGCTAAAATACCAATACAGCTAGATACCTAGAGTTCCAATATATTGATAGTCGTGGCTCATCTGATCATTGAGAATACACTTTAAAGTATCAAGATAGTCTCTTTCTGTTGTTTTCGAACAACTATTCAATAGCTCTTTGTAACTTCTCTCGTTAATTCATTTATAAATAAATATGTTGTAACGCACAACATGAAGTAGTCGATAAAACTATTCAACTATAACAAAGTTCCAATCATAATTATCTTAACAAGTCAACAATACTACATGCATATTGAACTTCCATAAACAAAACTAATACAACATAATTCTTCTCATCTTCTAAAGCTTTGACCAATACAAGAAAAATATTGAGCTCTAATACAACATAATTCTTCATTCATTTACATGTAACTACGTATCCTTCACACGTAACTATAGATCTTTTACACTTGCAATACACTTCTAATGTTCTTCTCATTGAGGCTTAAGATAGACTTGTGAGGCTCAAGGCAGGGATTCGATGTCTTACGGCCCCATTTACACTTTCTCTTTTAGGCATTATTCTTTTAGATTAGAGCATTACTTTGCATTTATAATATATTTGATTTCATAGATTTGTTTGCGTTTATAATATATTAAACTTGTAGTTTTATTTATTTTTTATTTAAAATATATATATATATATATTTAAATTTATCCCAAGATAATTGGTCATTAATTTATAGTTTTTATATTTTAAATAGGAAAGAAAAGAAAAGAAAGAGAATATAATAAGACTGTTAGGTTATGAATTTCATAAATTAATTATTTTTTAAAGCTTTTAAATAACATAAAAAACCATAATGACTTTAATACTTTTATTTGTACTATTTTCAAATATAGAAGGATAATCTCTACGACAATTCAAATATATAAATAAAAAATGAAAATGTAAGGTCATTATGATTTTCTTAGATTGATTCATAAACTTTGTTAAACTTTTTATATTTGTTTAGTAAATTGTTTTTACCTTAACACATAATAAACACCATTATTAATGAATTTTTATATTCTAAAGATTAACTTAATATTATAATAATTGTTTAATATAAAATCCTTCACATAATTGACATTATTGTATTAATATAAATTTTGACAAATATCCAAAAACTCCATAGTGTAGGTTGCTTTCATATCATTGATTTCAAATCATTAAGATCACAACCAATTCAAACACCAACTATATTTACTAGCACAATGATTTATAACTCCTATTTTAAGATCACAACCAACCCAAACACCAAATTTGGTGTCTGAGACTTGTTATTGCTCAAATTTTGCACACATGTGACATTTTTTCAAATCTTACAATAAGGCGTCGTCAACATATAGCTTGTAGCCCACTGAAGACATCCTCCTCAAGATCTAGAAAGCAATATGAGCTAGAAATGCTAAAGATTAGTCAAAAGACAAGGTTGCACATTAAAACCTTTGTTTATGTGCGTTATTGCATGCATTACCGACTATGTTCCTATGCGATCATACCGCGGATTTTCCTTCGATATCTTCGCGATTGTCAAAACGACAAGGTCTTGTCTACCCGCCGCACATTGAAGGCTCATAAATGGCCCATCACCTCCAATAATTCAAATTTGGCTCCTCCCATATCCGATCGCATTAAATAGCCATCTTTGTGTGCATTGGAGCTAGTTCAATGAGTCAATGGGTTCACATTTGGATCAAGTTGTTTCTTAGCCACCTCTTAGCCTATAAAAGGAAGCCATGGGCATGCATATTGTAGGAGAAAATAGGTTATCCTGTTGGAATTGTGTAGAAACGCCCTCATAGCATTGTGGTTTGCTATTCCCTCACCTATTTTGTTTTGTATTTCATTTTATTTGTTTTTTATCTTTTTTTGTCATTAATAGAAGCTTGCAGGACCCATTTGGGGTTATCACATTTTCTTTCCATTACACAATATTGGGCCTTGTCAATAGCCTCAAAAGGATTTCACCTAATGTGAGAGAGGTTGCACACCTTTGTACATCATTTCCCACAATAGTATTTATAGAGACTCCACTTCATTTTTGTTCATTTCTTTTTAACTAGGTTGTTATTTGTTAGTAGTTGATTTCTACGTTATTGTTCTTTGCAGGTGAAGAGGTCCATACCCTTCATTCCTAGAATTTGGCTACCTTTTGGTCGTAATAGTTGTTTACACAACCATGTGTATTCTAGCACTGCATGCGCACAGTTTGTGCACACGTCCCTTTGATAGTTGCGTTGTCTGCGCAATTTAATAGACCCTCGTCGGTGCAATATTTTTCTCATTGTTTGTGTGGCCTTGTCGTGTTGTAATAGGGCTACGATGATTTTGTGTTTGCTTTTTCCGTGTTATTGTGCATCTGTCTCCGTGTTTTGCACGCTATTGTTTCATTTTCTTTGCTTTTTATCAGTTTTTCACAATTGTAACCCCAATGGTTGCTCACTAATGAACCATAATTAATTAACTTGAAATAATTGTATTTTTATATAGTGATTAGCCCACTTAGCCTCATATTAGGGAGTAAAGGGGCCTTCCCTCAAAATATACCTAAGGAACTAACTTTGCGGCTTTCAATGAGCCTCATTGTTGTCACTAGTATTCAAGAGATCTTATGTTCTTTGCTTACTTTACATGCTTTTTCTAAAGTAGTGTAAATCCACTTTTGCAAACAAGCAAGGACCTAAAGACTCTAATCTCCCGAAGTATGCTCTTCACGTCACACTTCATGTGAGCTTGGTGAATCAAAAAAGGGGGAGAAGTGTGAAACACCTCCATTGCACACTTTTAGTTCAAATAACATTATGGTTAGCAAGCACCATTAGCATCTTCAGAGTTGAAGTTAAATCTCCATTTGCATTTACTTTAAGCTCTTTAGTTAGTTGCAACAATCAATTTTGTTACCTCACATGTGTTTGCATCACTTGCACACACTAAGTGACCTAAAACATATTCTAATATGATTATTCTCTTCACCTCGCATTACTTGTGATCTTGGTGAATGAGAAAGGAAGGGATTTGTGAAATACCTCCCTTACACACCTTACTCAAATGTGGACCTTAAGAATCAACAATTGTATTTGCTAACCAACTAAAATCCTCCACAGGAGGTCACAAAACAATATTTTAGCTAGGTAGGATTACTTGGGACAGGCATCCAAATAATGCTCATCAATCTAGTTTCATTAATATTGTGAGACATATCATTGTTGAGTTATAGGGTACTATCAAATCCTGTTATCAACAAGTGTCAAAAGAAAACCCAGATAAGAAGGTACAATGCCCAAGGACATGGAAGCCAAGGTATAACTTCCCTGCCCCCCCTAAGAGTCACTCAACTTGTTGTAGGAGGACAACACTATACCTCCCATGCAGAACCACTTATCCACATTTGACACGGGTATCTTAGTGACCAAGCTTAGGATATCACCAAGGAGAAATGGTGAGTTCCATAAAATTCCTGAGCCTAAATTCAGATATTCCCATTAGTATGTGTTGTCAACCCTTTTTGGAACATAACCCCATCGCTGGTATAACTGACTCTTTGTTACCTTCACCAGTCAATCATTGTGTGGATCCCATTATCACCGACGAGTGTTCTTTTGGAAGGCCCAATTACATTTGAGAGGAAGGATGTTAGGTCTTTAGAGAATTTACATCTATTTTCTTTCTAAATACAAGTTCACACAACTCGTACTTAAAAGGAACCTACATGTGGGATCATATACACTAAACCGACATGGCACATATCACTCACTCTTGCACCATTTTGCATCTATTGTGGTTGGCATATTTTTGCATTTGTTCAATTGTGTTTATCCTCGTAATCACTCTCATTTGTTACACTAGACTTCCACCACAGAGGAACAAATCCACCTAAGGTAGTCCCGCAGACTACAGGCCCTCTCCCCTCTCTCAAGGGTATTTTTCCCATAATCTCCCCGTGGTTCACAAGGGAGATACTCTAGCCAGGGAAACTCCCAAGAAACATTAATTAGATCCTCTAGGCAAGGTCGTTCCTTGCTTGATTCATTTTCTTTTCTTGGAGAGAATTTCAATCCTTTTGCTTCATCCTCTTACGGAAAAGGCATCGCTTTATGTCCACCCCATGGTGGAAGTTCTCCCCAATCTTATCCCTCTTCGGGAGGAGGCGACACACCATCCTCTTCTTCACGTCAAAGATAGAGATCACCACGACATACTCCCCATCCTCCTCCTTGAGGAAACAACACACAAAGTACGATGGCAACAACAAATGCAAATCCACCATTCATGGCTAGCTCAATCTCCTTAATCTAGCAAGGTTGATCAATGCCCCCATATCTCATGATCCAACATGTCTAGATATGGCTAAAAAACTCCCCTCATATATCCCTAAGTTTGAAGGGAAGTAAGGAGATGGTCCCTCCAACCATGTGATGACTTTTCACTTATGGTGCTCCTCTGGCCTAACTCCTCTATTCTAAAAGTTTTCCTAGGTGAGAACTTTATTTTCCAAAGCAAGCCAAGTAAATAGAAGTAAGCTTTGGTTGGTTGTAATGATATTGGAAAAGTAAGCATTAGTTTGTTTGATGCATTCAAAAGTAGTTAGAGTAGTTTGGTTGCATAGCAATAGACCATGATGTTTGATTCTTTTATATATATGAAATATCTTATTAATAGTGTGCCTTCAATCTTTGAAAAGAGTTCCTCAGTTCATCTATCTATCTTGAGGGGCAGTTAGCTTTATGCATTTTCCACATTGTTGCTCCCCAAACTAGATTGGGCATATTTTTTTTTAACAGAAACTATAAAAGGTTTATATAAAACAAGCTGTGCACAGCCATTCATTACAGTAGTGGCAAAATAAAGTATTCATGCAGTTCAAAATTGCTGCACAGAAAGCTTATCCGAGGAGTTTTCCAAAAAACTACACACAAAGTTTTTCCAAAATAGCTAATGTCGTGGGTAGTATATACCCTTATAAACTGATTACATAGTAAAAGATAGAAGAACATTTAACCATAATTAAAGGAGAACAAATTAAGGATTGCCTCTAAAATTCCTGGGCTGAACTACAGACTCTTCCTCCATTGGGTGCTCAGCTTCTGCAGTGGCTCCATTCACCCTGCTACCCTGTTTCATGGTAATCAAACGCTGGAGATCTTCCTGAATCTTGTCAACTTTTCCCATTATCTCTCTAAGGTTGCTCTCATTATCATCAATCCGAGCGTCATGGTTGTTGATCTGCAAAGAGGTGTAGCTCACCGTTTCTCCTATGCTCTTAACCTCCCGCGCAATTTCCTTGTTGTCCATTATACCGATTGCTAGCATTTCATATAGACGCCTCAGGTTCTTTTTTACATCCATTATTCCTACACTTTCACTAGCCTGAGACATTCTTTCTGCTCCTGTAGAGATATCAATTCGAGCAAAGTGACTGTGTAAGGCACGGACAGAACCAGCAAGGACACAAGCCTGGTTCTCGACCGAGAGACCACTGAGAAAAAGACTGAGCACTATGAGTTCCTGTTGTAGCGAGGAACCTCTGTGCCTTTCTTTATAGGCCAAAGTGCCCACAACACCTTCCTACCATCCCGTGCAATGGCAACCCAAGACTGTGCTTCTCCCCAAATTGCCATAATGCGTAAGAGTTATACCTGACCCGAGGTCTGGAGACCACAATGCTAAGAGGGAGCTGCACGAGCAAGTGGAAAAGGCCGCAAGAGCAAGCCTTTCCTTCACGAAGGAACGGGTGAGAGGGAGTGCTTGCCACGAGATACCCTGAAGCCACCCTTCTCCAACACCTGCAACTACATTCAACAGAACTCGCGCAGCCTCTTGAGAACCCGAGCTGAGAAATGGGACGGAGTGGATAGGCATATCACTGCGGGGAGAAGACATAGCATAATGCTCGAAGGGACATTGAGCGTGCGAGGTGGAGAGGCATTTAACCCAGGGCCGGTTGGCCATTAATTCTGCATAGACCGAGAGAAGGAGAGGGCAGATGTTAAGCCACGCAGCGGAGGGAGGAGGGAAGGTAGGACAGTAGCTTAAATGGATGGAGCTGTCGGGAAACAATGTGGAGTGGAGGCTAGCTGTTGGGAGGTGACGCGGGGTGAAGGATGGAGGGAAGAGGGGAGGGATAAGTGTAGGGGGATAGGAAAAGAGGATGGGTTTAAAAGAGATGGGGAAGGAGGGATAAGGGAGGGGGGATAAGAAAGGGGGAGAGAATGAAAGAAAAGGGAGTGAAGGAGGGGGGCCTTTGAGGCTTCTTAAGAGAGGGAAGGATGAAAAACTCAATGGGATAATTCGCATAAAAAGAAATCACATGGAAGACTTTCGACACCACATTAAGGGATGAATTTGAGGATGGGAGGATTTCCGTTCTGACTGTAATGACCTTGTGGGAGAGAGGCTCCCATGTTAGCCAGAATGTTCGCTGCAGAATTATTGTGCCGAAGGATGTGGAGTGTCTCATAGGATTTAGACATGAGAAGCTTGGCTTTGTCGAACAAGCGACGACAATTGACTGCTCCAGAGGGGTATCCGTTGATCAGTTTGAAGATGACATGTTTGGAGTCTTCGAATATTAGAACCTTTCGAAGTTTTTTAGTGTTTAGAAGATGTAGACCCTGAAGAAGTGCCAGCCACTCAGCTTTGTTGTTTGTTCTATTTCCTAGACCCCACGCGAAGGTTTGTTCTACATGTCCTCCGGGATCCAGGAGGATCCCCCTGCTCCTGCCACCCCTGAACTAGATTGGGCATATGGACTAGAGCCATTAAATTCAATATACTTACATGTGCTTTTAAAGTTATGCCATTTACACATCATTTAAGATAAGAGATGGTTTGAAGTTTTTTTCTTAAATTAACTATTGTTTTAATGTAAATATTGTTTTTAGGTTAAACAAATTTTACACCCACGCAATTGAGATTTCATAATATAAAATTTAAAAATATCGCATTTTACATAATCTTATTCAATAATAATAATGTGGTATATATATAATTCATTGAAAACTTATACTAGTTCTGGTAAATGTATAACACTAAATGTATATGGCATATGACAATGTATGATTCCATAGTTGGTAGAGTACAACGTTGTGGAAATATTTTTCGTGATATCTTTATAGACTCAACGACAAGGAATCTTTAACATCATCTTTTTATAGACACAACGGTAAGGAATCTTTAACATCATCTGCCCCACATATCGAATGAAACATCAGTTTGTAAGGAAACTTTGGATAAATAAGTTGTAAGAGTTCATTTTTATATGATGAAAGTTACTTCCACCGACATATTTCAATTGCAATGGTATGGTGAAACTCATGTATCTTTCTAACTTTATAAGTTTGGTGGTTTATCTTAACTAACTTGAGTTTGATTTTTTTTGAATCTCCATAGTAAGATATCGCTAAAGTTTCCACCCCGCTCCAACTAAGAACCAAAAAGTTAGGCGGTTTGTTTAAACCAAAAGGCGAAGAGTGCGTGTCAATGATGTGACATGTGGTTATTAAATACGATGGCCAGTAGGAAACGCACAATATGCATTATATTTTCCCCACCAAATCGATTACAAAATATGATAGTTCATCATATCGACAGGGATAGGATTAGTATTGATAGAGAGTGGATTCAGTGATAATTAATTAAGAGAGTTGATGGATTTTATTCATAATGTTTGTTAAATAAATATAATTTTTATATTTTTTTCGAAAAGAAAAGATCATTTTTTGTTATATACCGCTCCAACACTCCCAACGCCCAATGCGGTTGCCCCATAAAAAATACCGTAGTACCATATACCTCCAGAGCACACCCAATCTTACGGGGAGGTTTTACCCGAACAACCTCAGGATAATAAAAAATGAGGTTGATGACACCCAACATAGATCTAAGAACCGATGGTCTAACATCTTGAAAGATGACATCATTCATGGCCTTCTAAATATGCCAAAAACAGAAAAGAGGAGGATACGAAGGTTTAAAACCTGACTTCATCCACCGTACCATAATATCCTGTAATGAGTAGTCCTCCCAAAGATATGAAAAAACAAAAAAGGTAGTGACAACTCACCCAACTTCCTTCCCAAATGAACAACCCACAAATAAGTGCTCCACAGATTCTTCCTCAGTCACACAGAGTTGACAGATGTTCAGGATAACCCAACCTTTCTTGATAAAGTTGTCCCAAGTGTTCACCTTATTGTTTATACAGAGCCAACTGAAGCACTTAATCTTAATTGGAATCTTCCACACCCACAACTCCTTATGCCACTAACACTCCACAAGAATCAAAAGTGAATCAACGAGAAAATCATAAGCAAGTTTAGTAGTTACCTATCCCGACGCAGAGTTAAAGGACCACACAAAGTTGTCCTTGACTTCAGTAAGGTGCAAGCCCAACGAAGACAATGAGGCAGTATACCAATCCCATTCCAACTTCCAAACAACAGTAAGGTCAAGGTCCTCTGCCAAAACCCAATATAAGACAGAAGTAGGCCAATCGCATACATTCCTGGCCTGGTTGAGAGTTAAATGCAATATCTATATACTTATGCAGTGGTAGGCCTAGTCTGTAGTGGTAGGATAGTTGATAATGGTGGAGGTTAAGTCAGGTCATCTATTCACTTGTGTCTTTTTATAACATCTACCCACTCCATCAATAATCTTTTTTATTACATAATTCCAATAATAATATCAATAAACCTTATTATTTCGTAGCATCTCCTAACATAAATGGAATCAATGCTTCCACCACAAATATAATTATAGTTAACTTATTCCTATAAAAAAAGAATCTAAATGTACATAAAAAAACTTTGTGTTAGTCTCCCACAAACTAAATAAGTAAGTACTTATCAAATATATCATTTAAGAAACTACTTATTGGATTACTCAAATCTCTCTCCCTCATTCACAACATTACTTAATGTTGTGATGGAATTTTTTATATAATTAATTTTTGTTGCACCAAGAGTAACGAGGTGCTCTACAACCCAGTATGGGGGATATGTGATGTTGTCACGTAGGTAACGTAACGCTATAAAAAATAAGTAGTTAAAAAAATTAATTCATGTCCGCTTATAAAATAGAAATTAAAACCAAATGAAAAAAGTAATTAAAAAATCCATGCCCGCTTAGAAAATAAAAAAATAAAACCAACATAAATCCACCCAAACTTAAGTGTAAAATTTTCTAAACACTTAAAAAGAGTTAAGATAAAGATATTTACACCTCAAGAAAATGGATCCCGCTCGATGCTTGGTAAATCGGAGCTTAAGATGGATCTATGCTAGTTACATTAAATTAAAATTTGATTCCTTCATTTTTAAGATGGAGGATTCTTTAGTTATGGGTGCATGGCTTTGTTTTTTGTCATAATAAGTCAAATTAATATAATCATTTTGTTTTGGGATAGCCAAGGGCACTGCCAAGTTGAAAGGCACAAACTGGACCAAAAAGCACACTTGGCGAGATCATGCATGTTTGGTGGTACATGTAACATTGTTGGATGTTTTACCGTCTATATCGCTCTTGTTTGTTGACCATAGCTAATATTTTGCTAATTATTTAAGCCCATGAACCTTATATGGAGATTACACACTCCTTTAGATATGTATATACAGAAATTACCATGTTATCCTATTAGATTACATAAACTCATGATATTAGATAGGGTTAGCTTAGCTTATTATGGAAAATAAACCTTGTGTCATTCTATCTATTACTTATGAACCTGGTTTTAAGGTCAACATATTAGGTACAACTACATTGGTTACCATTGCTTTGAGTACTTGTGGTTTCTCTATATGATATATTGATTACATACTTACTTAATACTGATACGTATAGTTATTTATTAGTGTTTATACCTGTAGCTTTACACACAAATATGAAGCACCCAAAAAAATGTTGTGATTCAAATTGGAAATTTGTAAAGTGGTGCAACTGACTCCATTTCTCAATTTGCAAGCAAAGCGACGATTGTAATGGAGGGATCGAACCTTATGAAGTCGACGAGGAAGGAGTAGTTCCTGGAATACGCACGACTTTCTTAGGATTAATTAATCCTCCTTTGTCCAATATAGTCTAGTTGGTCTATTTTCCTAACTTAGGGGGTAATTATTACCGTACTAGAGTTTTGGTGCCACCATGAATACTGGTGCCACTGGTGCCATTGGTGCCATTGGTTCCACAGGTGCCAATCCCTACATTATAGGAGCCCACTCTGAGTTCCACCAACAATCTCCATTAGTTGGTTGTGGTAGGTAAGCAGTTATTGTGAGTCAACCTCCAATTACAATCAGTTATATCACTTTCAGTTAGCCTAGTGCTATTTTTGCATGCATGCAGGGAGAGTGGCACCTTTTTCCCACCTACCTCATCAGTTAACTGATTGTAGATTGATTTATACATCTGGAGTTAGACTGGTGAGCTCCAACAATGATTTAGACACACCAAGTTAGCTAATTAGTTAGGTTTAGTTGGTAGATTCGAATCCCATCCACATGATTTGAATTCTACTTATTGTAACACCATTGTATTACTGATTAATGAATGAAGATCCTTGTTGTGATAAACTGATCAATTCTTGTCCATTTTATCTGAAATTTGTGGCATGGATTTATTGTTCAGTGTACATTTTCTTTGATTATTCCACTACATAATTTCCCTTCTCAATTGCTCTCATTTTCCTGTAGATCAATGGTTCATAAATTGAACATGGTATTAGAGCCTTGTTGAGGTTAACATCAAGTCTTGTCTGATCTCCATTATGCACCAGAATCAACTACGTTTCCACATAAATCTTGGAATCATAGCATTTCTCCCTCTGGATTATGTCCAGAGAAGTCTATTTAGGTGTGGCAGACTCTGAGAAAGTGCACATGTTGAGGTGGAAAGGCTTGAACTGACATATGATTGTGAATTGGTTTCTTTTACAATGATATTTTGCAGGTACAACTTCAATATGGATTCGAGATTATCAGTTCCTCTTCTTACTCCATTCACAAGATATTCAGAGTGGAAATTGAAGATGATTTCATCTCTAAAGAGACAAGGTCTCTATGAGGTATCAAATGGACTTGGTAAAGAGTATTATGAATATGAGAATGACTGGCTAAATGACGACAATAGAGCTTTTGGAATAATATGTCTGGCCTTTTCCCCAAGCTTGTGCTACCTTATTGATTCCGCTGAATACTCAAAGGATCTTTGGACATAATTGGATAGAACATTTGGAAAGCACAATTAGGATCATTCTGGAAATTTGGAGAGCACACCCAGAACCACAAGAGTTCTTTCTTCAAAAGTATCGGCCTCTATTCTCTCTGATGAAGTTGTTCAAGATGAAGAAGAAGCAAAATATTCAACACAATCAATTCGAATTGAAGAAAGTCTCCTTGGAGTGACTCCTTCTCCTGCTACTCCGGAAGTTTATGAGATCTATGCTATCTCATCTTCTCATATAGATGATCCATAAGAAGACATTTGAATCTCTATTATTGAATAAAAACTCTCCTTCCATTCTACTCAAGCACTCTCCAATGATTCTTCTATTTGAAAATTTGTGCAAAGTTTGCCAGTGATTGCTTGAAAATCAAGAGGAATTTGATTTCTCTCTCTCTAATGTTGATGCTGGTGTGCATAAAAGTAATAATTTGGATGTTTTGGAAGAAATATCATATTTTAGGAGTTATCCATTCACTCTCATTGATCTAGATCTTCTAGCAAATTCCTACATGATTTCTTGCACCAATACTCAGAGTTTTGTTGAAGAAGGAGAAAATTGTGCATCTACCGTCTCACTGGAGCACTTGAGGGCCTTTGTTCCACACTCTTGGATCTGATATGACCTTATTTGGTTTGAATTTTAAGTTTTAGGAGCCTCCAGTCATGCTTGTGGATGTTCTCATCGATTTTGGTGTGAAAAATCAAGTACCTCAAGTCTCTTTCAAAATTGTTGCTGAGGATTCGATGTTAGTTTTCTCTCATGAGTTTGCTGATATTAGATTTTATGAATCATTGGATATTTTAGAAGATATATCAGATTATGGAGCTCAAGCATTCACTCTCCATGGTCCTAGGACTTCTCTACCTTTCTACTTGATCACATGCTCATCTCCTCACAATACTAATAAAGATGGAGACATCATGTATTCGCTTGGACACTTGATCCTAACACTCAGAACTGATTTTACCTCACATGGTTCGATGTTAAAGGTTGCAACATATAATTTTCTTGGGTTTTACCTCACATGGTTTGAATTCTCAAGCACTTTCTCTCTCATCAGATGATCTTAGTTGCTCTACATGGGTCCAGTTTTCATCTTGAATCTGTCTATGTTCCTGATTCAGTTGAACATATTCCTCTTCTTCCAAAGAGTAAGATTCCTCCAGGCATAATCATTTAGTTTGGAGAGGATCACATGCACAGTGCCAGGATGTTAGTGCACAAAAGAACCAAGATTCTGCATTACTGCTCCATAGAGTTGCAGATTGCAGCAAAATTTCCTAATTCCTACTTATTTTGAGGGGGGTTTTTTCCCATGAGGTTTTCCCCATTTTCCTTATTTTATTAAGTAGTTTATTTTTTTCAATTAGATTGTATGGGTGACTTTTGGCATAGTTGCCACGAACCAATTTTTCCAAAGTTAGGATTAAGGGGGGGAGTTAGGATTAATTAATCCTCCTTTGTCCATTATAATCTATTTTGTCTATTTTCCTAACTTGGGGGGTAATTATTACTGCACTAGAGTTTTGGTGCCACCATGAATATTGGTGCCACTGGTGCCACCATGAATATTGGTGCCACTGGTGCCTGTTGATGTATTTGTAACTTTGGAATGTATTCACCTGTATATCTTATGTATTGTACCCTGATGTTTATTATGGGAAGTGTCTGTAATGTATTGAAGTCATGCAATGCCCTGATGTGCCTATCTGGATATTCAATAATGTAAACAAGTCATGTCAAGTCATTGTGGGTAACCCTCCTATTGTTCAAGGGTTAAAGTCCCCGCAGTTGTGGGGCCCTAGGGTTATTAGACTATCTTAGAGAAGTCGGCCCTAGGAAAGTTTTTATAAGTTGGGGCAATAGTCCCCATTGTTGTGTTAAGGATAACACTTCTTGTTGATCGGAGGGGCAAAGTCCCCACAGTTGTGGGGCACTAGGGTTATTAGACTCTCCTAGAGATGTTGGCTCTAGTAAAGTAATTGTTAAATTAGGCTGACATGATGGAGTGGACATTAAGTGAACGAAATAATATAAATAGAGAGTGAGCCTCTCTATTTATCACACACACACTCACTCACTGGGGCGCATGAGTGAGAGAGAAGAAGCTGGGATCAGAGAGAGTGAGACTACTGCTGTCGAGAGATCATCTTTATGTTTCGGGTTTTACTTTTGGTGCTGATTCTATCTCTAAGGAATTTGCAGGGTTTTCTCCTTTGTGGTTTCCCTGAGGAAAATCTTTGTGTCTATTGTCTCTTGTGTTTGATTGTTGTGCTTGTTATTCTCTCAGTTAAAGATCCTAGTATAATGCTAGCTTGAATGATAAAAATTTAACATGGTATCAGAGGTAACCTGAGAAGAAGACATTGTGCAGCTATAGAAGCTAGGGCTTATTATTTTTTGGGTCTCTCTCCACAATCCATTAGCAAAAGTATGCTAGGCTGACTCTCCATTGAAGGGCGCATCTTTCTGTCGAAGCAGAATTCGATTCCAGACATTTTCAGTTTTTGGTGTAGGAAATTAGGGCTTCTTACAGAAGAGGAATTTTTGAGTGATCCCGACATAGGATTTCTCTCCTCATCAAAATAGAAGTTTAGAGACCTGGGTTGAGATTTTTCGTTGGGTGTAACTCCGGGAAAGTCAAATCCTAGTTTGACCCCGAGCCAAAAAAACCCTAGAATACTAAAAATGATAGGTTTTTGTACATTCTATATCTCAGGATTGGAGAAGGCTTAGGAGCTGAAACTTTCACAAGACAAATATAAAATCCTGGTTTACACTGTGTCCAATGTTCAGCATCAGATTCTCTATATTCTAGAAGATACGATTCCTCCAAGTTAGGGTTCCATCCTCTTCCAGGATTCATCCCTAAACAGGACACCTGGGGAGAATTTCTATATCTCAGGCTACCTAGGTCCAAATGAAATTTCTCAAGATGTTCTAGAAAGGGTATGGAATTTAATTTATGTGGTAGAAGGTTCAGACCCAGAAGATGAAGCAGTGACACATGGCAGTCCGTACAACTTTGTTATGTTGAACAGTCCTGAAACAGGTCACCTTGGGAAAATGATCATAAGTCCCAATTGGTGAAACTAATTATAAAAAAAATATGGTGTTGAAATAGGGACAAGTGAGGATACCTCAATGCAAAGTTTCAGACATAGAAGAGTAGTAAGTTTGGAGATACCATAGAAACAGTATCAGGCATTTCTATAGAAGAAATTGGAAAACTAGGGCTTCCTGTTCCGGGAGTTTCACTCCATTGTTTTTAGAAAAGGAGTACATTGGATAGCTCACCTTGAAGAGGTCTATATTTCTAGCCAATCAGATATGAAATATTCCAAGTTTTCAAAATTAGGGTTTCTCTAACAAACCCTAGATCAGCCAGCTCCGGAACCAGTACGGACACCTCAAATCGGTAAGATCTAATCTTTTGCTACTTTCATTTGAGGTTCTCATTTCAAAGTGATCTATCACATCAGCTTGATGATAAGGTTGGTGAAGTTGACAAATTCCAAGCACGGAATTATATGATCTCTCTGAAGAAAATGAATTGGACACCTACATGAGTAGAGAGGTTCCAGTTCCAGAGGGAGATGAGGCTCAAAGCCTTACACAAGAAGAACTTGGTCAAGGCCAAGAATATCATTGTTGATTCAATCACGGATCACCTTATACCACAAGTGTCTTCCCTAAAGACACCAAAATAGATGTTTGATTCCTTGACCAAGCTATTTGAAGGGAAGAACATAAATTGGAATATGAATTTGAGAAAACAGTTGAAGAATGTGAAGATCCAGAATGCAGAAACCATACAGTCATACTTTACGAGGGTCTCTCAAATCAAAGAACAACTTGTAGTAGTAGAAGAAGAAGTGGAGAATGCAGAAGTGGTGATAGCCACCTTGAATTGCCTCTTAGGATATTGGGATTCATTCATGCGAGGAATGTGTGCCAGAAGGAAGTGATTAATTTCAACAGACTCTGGGAAGAGCACACACAAGAAGAAGCATGACTCATAATAAGAGAAAAGAAGATGGGAAGCTCAAGCTCTCACCATCCAAAGAAGATCCCTCAAGCGATGAGGAATATGAAGAACTCAACTCTCGAAGAACCTCTTATCCATCTTAGCATTTGGATAAGAAACGATGCTATTATGAATGAAGAAGATGATGAAGCTGAAGGATCAAGAAGGAGTCTACCCACGAAACAATTAAAGATAAGTATTCAATTGTCATTTCATGATATTGTTTTGTTATGCATTTGTTTATATTCAGTTGATTTATTATGCATGATAGAATGTTTGCATTAATGACAGTATACTACTAATATGCATGTGATGGGTAAGTAGCTCATGGTGCTATACAATTCTCCATTGCTACTTATCTAGAATGAAACCTCTTTGCTGACATATTGTATTAGTGCACAATCTCAATGTTTTCCTTGTAGAGATGGAAGGCATCTAGACAAGTTTCATGAGATATGGATGAATGTTGTATTGGCTAAAATAGTTGCATGATAATATATTTATGCATAAGAATTTTCCATTATGAATATGCCTTATGAAATGTTTCTAACCAGACAACTAATGCATTTGACTTGTAGGAAAGATCGCGTAAAATCGCCTACAAGCAAAGAAGGATGAGACTTGTTCCGAAGAACAAGTGACGACAGTTCAAGAGGAAGAATAATATGATGAATGCAGTGACATCATTGATGCAGAACCTTCTAGCTATGAAGAAGTAACCAAGAAGAAAGGGAAGACCAGTTCAAGAAGAATGGTGTCTAGGATGCAGTATCGATACATGAAGGGAAGTTCGTAGTTCCATCATGTAGTAGATGGAAACATCATGGGATACAAGGCAAGATTCGTAGCATGAGGCTTCTCATGAAAAGAAGGCATAGACTACAAAGAGACATTTGCATCTAGTGGGAGTTGAGACACATGATAGGAAGGATCATGTGTGCAAATGAAAGAAGGCCTTGTACGAGTTCTTAACCTTTGCTACAAGGTTGAAGATGAAAGCCTATAGAGGATGACAAGCTCACTGATGGGTGCGAGAAGAAATTTTGAAAAAAGTTCAAGATAGAGGATCTCGGTATCCAATGATCCTAGATGGATACATAGAATATTAGTATAAGGGGAAGCTACTTGTCACTCCGGTACAGAATATTTCAGTGCATAGAGTATGAAAGACAGAGGGAGAATGATGCTTCGCTTCAGAGGGAGTGACTGCAGAAGATCCTGAGGTTTGACATGGTATGAAAGGATGGACAGATTACTGATGACTATAGGATTTATTGAGAGTAAAGAAGATTCCAACCTTTTCTTCAAGGTTGAAGATAGAAGACCAGTGATGCTCTTGTTATATGTTGATGACTTGTTCTTGACAGAAAAGAGGAACTCATTAAAGTTGCAAGAAGGAGACTTGCTGCTGAGTTTGAGATGAAGAACTTGGATATGACGGCATGGAGGTGTGGCAGAATATCCCTAGGACAAGGGAAGTATGCAGTAGAGATCATGAAGAGGTTCAGGATGATGGAATGCAAGGCCATGACCACACCTATGGCATTGAACCTGAAGCTATTGATTGTTGCTTCATCAGAGACGGTTGATGCCACGATGTATCGTCAGATGATTTGTTCCTTGATGTACCTGACGAATATGAGACCAGATATTTGCTTTGCTGTGAACACCTTGAGCCAGTTCCTGACGGTTCCGAGACATGTTCACTTGATTGCTGCAAAACATATTCTGAGGTACCTAAAGGGTACAGTTGATTATGGGCTCAAGTATGAGATGAATCAGAAGATTAACCTAGAAGGTTATGTTGATTCAGATTGGGCAGGCAGTGCCATCGATAGAAAGAGCACCTCAGGGTGTTGCTTCAGTATGGGATTAGGTGTGATCTCTTGGTTTAGCAAGAAACAATATTGCATGGCACTGAGTATATCTGAAGCAGAGTATGTCGCAGCTTGTTCTTTTAGTTGTGAGATAATATGACTGAGGAAGTTATTGTCTGATTTATTTGATCTCCAGTTAGATGCTGCTTGTATATATTGCGACATCCAGAGTTGTGTGAAGTTGTCGAAGAACCCGGTGTTCCATGACAAGTCAAAGCATATCAAGATCAAATATCACTATATCAGGGATATGGTGCAGAGAGGAGTAGTGAAGCTCCAATATGTTGCGATGGATGAACATATAGTTGATGTGTTGACTAAGCCATTAGACAGAGTGAAGTTTGAATACTTCAGGGAGAAGCTTGGTTTTCTCCAGATCAAGGTTCCCTCCAAGGGGAAGTGATGAGTTTGTGAGCCATTCTGACATGGTGAGAGGATTGGTTCCTTCCATGGTCAGATGTAAGGGATGAGCCATTCTGTCATGGTGAGAGGATTGGTTCCTTCCATGGTCAGATGTAAGGGATGAGCCATTCTGTCATGGTGAGAGGATTGGTTCCTTCCATGTCAGATATGAGTGTTGAGCCATTCTGATGTGATTGTAGGATTGGTTCCTACATGATTAGATATAAGTGCTGAATGCCATTCTCTGAATGGAGGCACCTAGTCAGTAGTAGGAATACTCAACCTAGGGCTGAGGGCCATTTTGATGTGACTGTGGGATGTGTTCCCACATGATCATATGTAAGTGCAGGGCCATTCTGAGGGGATTGTGGGATGTGTTCCCACATGATCAGATGTAAGTGCAGAGCCTTTTTGAGGAGACTGTGGGATGTGTTCCCACATGATCAGATATAAGTGTTGAGCCCTTATAGCATGGATACAGGATGTGTTCCCCACATGGATAGATATAAGTGCTAAGCCTTTCTAACAGGGTTGTGGGATGTGTTCTTTCATGGTCAAATGTGGGTGCTGAGCCTTTCTGATAGGGTTGTGGGATGTGTTCCTGCATGGTCAGATGTGAGTGTTGGGCCTTTCTGACAAGGTTGTGGGATTTGTTCCCGCATGGTCAGATGTGAGTGTTGGGCCTTTCTGACAGGGTTGTGGGATGTGTTCCTGCATGGTCAGATGTGAGTGCTGGGCTTGCCTTTCTGACATGGTGTTGGATGTGTTCCTTTCATGGTCAGATGTAAGTGCTGGGCGGGCCATTCTGACTTAGGGTCAGATGTAAGTGCTGAAGAAGACCTACATGGAGGATAGGCCTACAACCAGCATGAAAAAGGCCTGTCTTTGTAAAACTTCTTGTGACGAGAAGAATCAAGAGATAGCACCCGTGATGATGATACAACAGTAATGATCTAGATCAAGTGATGATCTAGATCTAGTGATGATGATCCAACATTGATGATCCAAATCGAGTGATGATCCAAATCCAATGATGATGATCCAGCAATGATGATCCAGCAGTGATGATCCAGATCGAGTGATGATCCAGATCTAGATGAAGATGACGAGAACTAAATGATGATCCAGATGATACAGAGAAGAAGACTTGTGCTGATAAATTTTGTCGAGAGAATACCTTCCTAGTTAAGAGGGAGTGTTGATGTATTTGTAACTTCAGAATGTATTCACTTGTATATCTTATGTATTGTACCCTAATGTTTATTTTGGGAAGTGTTTGTAATGTATTGAAGTCATGT
Organism: Pseudotsuga menziesii; assembly: GCA_001517045.1. Lineage (NCBI taxonomy): Eukaryota > Viridiplantae > Streptophyta > Pinopsida > Pinales > Pinaceae > Pseudotsuga > Pseudotsuga menziesii. The sequence goes on from LPNX010302350.1 coordinate 24,716, forward strand.
CATGCCCTGATTTGCCTATCAGGAGATTCAATAATGTAAACAAGTCATATCAAGTCATTGTGGGTAACCCTCCTATTGTTCAAGGGTTAAAGTCCCCGCAGTTGTGGGGCCCTAGGGTTATTAGACTATCCTAGAGAAGTCGGCCCTAGGTGAGTTATTGTAAGTCAGGGCAATAGTCCCCACCGTTGTGTTAAGGATAACCCTCCTTGTTGATCGAAGGGGAAAAGTCCCCACAGCTGTGGGGCACTAGGGTTATTAGACTCTCCTAGAGATGTTGGCTCTAGTAAAGTAATTGTTAAGTTAGGCCGACATGATGGAGTGGACATTAAGTGAATGAAAGAATATAAATAGAGACTAAGCCTCGCTATTTATCACACACACACTCACTCACAAGGGCGCACGAGTGAGAGAGAAGAAGCTGGGATCAGAGAGATAGACTGCTGCTGTCGGGAGATCATCTTTATGTTTTCGAATTTTACTTTTGGTGCTGATTCTATCTCTGAGGAAGTTGCAGGGTTTTCTCCTTTATGGTTTCTCCGAGGAAAATATTTGTGTCTATTGTCTCTTGTGTTTGATTATTGTGCTTGTAATTCTCTCAGTTAAAGATGCTAGTTTTAATGATAAAAATATAATAGTGCCATTGGTGCCATCGGTGCCACTGGTTCCATTGGTTCCATTTATGCCACCGGTACGAATCCCTACATTATAGGAGCCCACTCTGAGTGCCACCAGCAGCCTCCATTAGTTGGTTGTGGTAGGTGAGCAGTTATGCTCAGTCAACCTCTAGTTACAATCAGTTATATCACTTTCAGTTAGCCTAGCGCCAGTTTTGCATGCATGCAGGGAGAGTGGCACCTTTTTCCCGCCTGCCTCATCAGTTAACTGATTATAGACTGATTTAGACATCCAGAGTTAGACTAGTGAGCTCCAGCAATGATTTAGACACACTAAGTTATCTAATCATTCAGGTTTAGTTGGTAGATTCGAATCCTATCCATATGATTCGAATTCTACTTGTTGTAACACCATTGTATTACTGATTAATGAATGAAGATTAATGTTGTGATAAATTGATCAATTCTTTTTCATTTTATCTAAAATTTGTGGCATAGATTTATTGTTCAGTGTACATTTTCTTTGATTATTCCAATGCATAATTTCCCTTCTCAATTGCTCTTATTTGCATGTAGATTAATGGTTCACAAATTTAACAGACTTGTAGGTGTCTTGGCTCAATGGATAACACATAAATCAAATTTCAGTACAATATGCGGAAGAATTCCTGGTATATTGATAAATTTAGAACAATATTTACTCACAAGAGGTCTCAATTCTATGCCTTGTATTGATTCTAAAATACCAATACAACTAGATCCCCAGAGTTCCAACATATTGACGGTCATGGCTCATTTGGTCATTGAGAATACACTTTAAAGTACCAAGATAGTCTCTTTTTGTTGCTTTCAAACAACTATTCAATAGCTTTTTGTTACTTCTCTCATTCATTCATTTGTGACTGGAGTTGTTATAATACACAACATGAAGTATCCATAGCAATTGATAAAACTATTCAACTATAGCAAAGTTCCAATCATGAATTTTTTAACAAGTCAACAATACTACATGCATATTGAACTTTATAGGAAGAATAATACAACATCATTATTCACATATTATAAATCTTTGACCAATGCAAGAAAAGTATTGATCTCAGATACAACACAATTATTCATTCATTCACATGGAACTATGTATCCTTCACACATAACTACAGATCCTTTTACACTTACAATACACTTTTAACAAGATTGTTCTTCCCATTGAAGCTCAAGATAGACATGTGAGGCTCAATAAAGGATTTGATGTTGTGAAATTATGATTCACAACAAGATCTAGGAGCTAAGGGAATCCTCGCAACTCAAGATTTTCACAAACTATGCAGAAAAACTATGAAAAGAGCAAAATTAACACATAGGAATAGTGCCAATAACTGAAGTTTCTATTACTGTCCAACATGTAAATATGTCTGGAACATTATTATAATACAATAGGTGAAAATATTTATCCTTTGGAGGAAAATTGGAGGCATACATGTGGCAGGCTTAGATTAGACATGAACCCCCCCTAGGTGGACCAATGAGCTCCCAAACCACCTCAAACGGTTACGAATGGCCATTGGAACATGGGTGAAGAATGATAGGATATAAATGAGGGTAGTATAGGTGTGGTGGAGTTCATGGGCAATTGGGAGTGGCTCTAGGCAACAATAAATGGTCCAAAATAGCAAAAAACACTCAAATACAATACATGGGCACCTTTGGTCAAACCAATTCCCTATTTTAAGGAGTGAGAGTTCCCTAAGGATTGAAATATCATAAATTAGGGAACATGAGTCTCATGAAAGATCAAATGTGGGCACTTGGGTGCATTAATGAGTCCAAAACCCCCAAATACCTTGCTAGATCAACATAACCAAGGTTTGGACCATATGTCATAAGTACAAAACAAATGAAAGTGTGTCCTAGGTGTATGTGACCATGGTACCATGTGGTATGATTCTCTAACACTCCCACTTAATCCTAACTTAGTGTAACCATATTAAATATGAGGCCTTGGCTGCTAAGGTTCAAGTCACCTCTTACAAAATTTTATTTGCCCATATAACCAAGGTAAGGAGGAGAACCTCATGGGAACAAAAAATCCCCTCTAAAATGGACATGGAGTAAAATATGAAAGTGAATATAAGTCATCACCATGTGTCACCCACTGCAAGGAGTGACCTTATATAGGTGAATGTATTCTCTGTGAAGCTCTCAGTGAAGATGTCAACAATTTGCTCTGCCGATGGGAAATACTGCAATGATATCACCTGCTCATGCACCAAGCTTCAGATGTAGTGTATGTGTATCTCAATGTGCTTGGTCCTATGTCTCTGTACTGGATCAGTGGAAATATTGATTTCACTTTGATTATCACACCAAATGATAGTGGGCGAATCAAATGCAAAACCAAGTTCTCCAAGAATGCCTTGCAACCATACACATTGTGTAATTGTGTTCACTTCTCCTCTGTACTCGGATTCAGCTGATGAAAGGGATATAATGTGTTATTTCTTACTTGACTAACATTTGGTACTGTGTGAAAGAATGTAGACATAACCTGAAGTGAACTTTCTATCAATGGAATCTCTAGCCCAATCAGAATCAGTAAATATAGCTAGTTCTAGTGGAGAACTAACATGATAGTGTATCTTGCAGTGTTTGGTTCCTTGCACATAATGAAATATCATTTTAGAAGCCTTCCAATGGATCTCATGAGGCTCCTACATATACCTTAAAACAACACCTACTACATAATCCAAATCAGGTCAGGAGTGTGTGAGATACAACAAGTTGCCAACTACCTGTCAATACAGTGAGTTTCCCACCAATGGAGATGAACCAAAATCACCTAGTTTCACTCCTAAAAGGAAGGGACACTTGGATGCCTTACATTCATCCATTTTGAACTTAAAATACATGTCTGCAACATAATTTCATTGGCTGAACTTGATACATGCATCATATTGCTCAATCTCCAAGCCAAGAAATTGCTTCAACAATCCAAGGCCAGTCATTGAAAACACACTATGCAATGAAGACTTAATTGAACCTATATCAGTAATGCAACTTATAGTGATCAAAATATCATCAACATGCAATACTATTATCTACAATGAATCATATAAATGCTTCAAATATACATTAGGATCATATTCGCATGCCTCAAATCTTAGTGATAGAAGAAATACGTCCATCTTGGCATACCAAGACCTAGGGGCTTGCTTGTTAAAATTTCATATGCTAGACTAGATTCATTAGTGTTCAATTCAAAACCATAGAAGCAACATATCTAGAATCATTGATAGAAACAAAATCACAAGATAGACACAATATTTATCTTGGGAAACCCTCAAGGGGAAGAAAACCCAACAAAACTTCCTCTATATATGATGTATAAAAGACAACCCAAAAAACATGTGTTCTCCTCCTTTTGTTCTATCTCTCTCTCTCCTATGTGCTACTCAAGTGAGTGAGTCTATGTCCAAATAAGAACCACAACTCATATATTTATACACATTGAGCCAACTGAATTTTACCCTAATCAAGTTGGCCCCACTAATTTGTCTGGGCTGACTTCACCTATGAAGAATCAAAACAGTATATTATATTATTCATTAGGGAACTACTGACCCGCCTTACAATGGAGTCTTTACCTCATGACTCTATGATGACCAAATACAATAGTAACACCCCGCCAGAGGAATAATAACATCTCTTGGGTTACATCAGTAAAATACATTTAGAATGTCCTTTGAAGTTACAATATTTCAACACTCCCCCTCAATGAGAAGGTTATTCTACTGACAACATAATTATAGACTATAGGAGAATGGAGAGACAATAATTTCAATATTACATTGAGGTAATACATCTATATGTCATAGGAAGTTTTCATAATCAGTAACTAAAACAATTACTCTTCATCTTCTGCATCACACAATCACTTGATCCTTTTGCAGCAACGCTTCGGCCTTTTGATCCTTCGTAGTAGCACATCGATCTTTTGATCCTTTGCAACAGCACTTTGATCTTCTTGATCTCTTGCAGTAACACTTCAATCTTCTCGATCCTTTTGCAGCAACACTTATATATTCTCGATCCTTTGCAACAACACTTGGATCTTCTACAACAACCTTCCAATCTTCTTGATCCCTTGTACCAGCACTTTGATCCTTTTGACTCTTTTTCAGCAGCACTTCGATCCTTTCAATCCTTTTTAGCAACACTTCAATATTCTCGATCCTTTGCAGAAGCACTTCGATATACTTGACCCTTCATTGTTGTACTTCGATCTACTTGATCCTTCACTGCCACGCTACCTGCAGTACACATGATCTATTTGCGAGATGATCAATCTCGATCACTTTAGGACATAAGTCCAAGGATGATGTAATCCTCCATCAGCATGATCCGTGAAATTGATCAGCTGAATCGTGTACAACTAAATGTAGATCTTGAACGCACCCAGTCCCAACCCTATTGTCTATGAGGAATCATCATAGACCATCCATACCACACAGGTTAGGACTACTCCCAAGTGAGTGTTATATTGCAGTATCTATACTTACGTGTAGGCATACTCTTCCAAGCAAGATTATTGTTTGCAGAGTAGATCTCGACCACATACAAAATGTCAGCTCATCGTAGAACATCCATACCACACATGTTAGGACGACTCCCAAGTGAGTGTTATAATACGGCGTTTGTGAGGACTCATCATAGAGCATCCATACCACCGAGGTTAGGACCACTCCTAAGTGAGTGTTATTCTATGGCATCTACATATGAATGTAGGCATACTCTCCATACAAGAGTATAGTCTACAAAGGAGATCTCAACTGCATACAAAATGTCAGTCCTGTCATCCATGAGAACTCATCGTAGAGCATCCATACCACAAAGGATAGGACCACTCTTGACCAAATGTTATTCTACGGTATCCACAACTAAATGTGGGTACTCTCCATGTGAGAGTAACATATGTAGGGCCATCCTTAGCTAGTAAGGACCACTCTCATGCACAAAGTATTATAATTGCCATCCTTAAGAGAGGATACTATCATCCACAAGTAAATGTCAGAACTTCATAATCACTGTAATCCATCATCAATGTCAGTCTCATCATTGCTCCCCCTTTGTCTGAGGAGGGTTCATGTCTTTGACCTGATATTCCTTTTCGAAGAAGGTCCATATTTTCATCATCTGTAGTCCCATCAATTTTCCTCCTTGTGAGGAAATTCTTTTCAAACTACACCGAGATTGTCACAGAAATATTCAAACTTCACTCGAGATAGAGGCTTGGTCAGTACAACAACAAATTTCTCATCGATACTCACATACTAAAGCTTGATAGCTCTCTTTTGTACCATATCCATTATATAAAAATATTGGATTTCTATGTGCTTCGATTTGTCATGGAACGCCAAATTCTATGTCATCTTTATACAAATTTGGTTGTCACAGAGAATTACTGAGGTGTCCAAATCCATGTCAATTAATCCTAACATCAGCTTTCGAAGCCATATCGCTTCACAACAAGTGGAGCAAGCTGCAATGTACTCTGCTTCAATTGAACTGAAAGCAACACCAGACTGTTTCTTACTAGACCATGAGATCATGGTGGATCCCAGACAATAACATCCATTTGAGGTGCTCTTTTTGTTCATGGCACTCCCTACCTAATCTGAATCTGTATATCCATACAGTTTGTAATCATGATCTCTCCCATATTAAAGTCCCAAATCAATCGTACCTTTTAGGTACCTCATCACATGCTTTATAGCTATTAGGTGAACCCATCTAGGTTTGACTAGATACCGACTCAATGTGTTCACAACAAAGCATATATCTGGCCTTGTGTTCGTTAGATACATTAATGACCCAATAATGTCTATAATGAGTCATTCCCACTAATTTTGATGTCTCATCAGACAATGGTTTCACCTTGGTGTCCATGGGTGTGGCTATGGCTTTACAATCCAACATATCAAATATTTTCAAGATTTCTACTGCATACTTTACCTTATTCAGAAAGATTCCTTCTGGTCTCTGCCACACTTCCAGTCCTAGGAAATAATGCATCAATCCAAGATCTTTCATCTAGAATGATTCAGCTATCTTCTTCTTACAATCCTTGATCTGTTTCTCATTTCCAGTCAGAAATATATCATCCACATGCAACAATAGTATGACTGGTTCATCATCCATAATATTCATATAAAGATTAGGATAAGGTTTACTTTTGGTAAATCCCATGCTTGTCAAGAAGTTATCTATTATGCAATACCAATCTCTAGCAGCTTGCTTTTGTCCATACATAGCCTTTTTCAACTTGCATACATGAGTCGCTCTGTCTTCGACTTCAAATCCTTATGGTTGTTTGATGTAAACCTCTTCCTCAATCACACCATTAAGGAAGTATGTCTTTACATCCATCTGGTGTAAGTCCCACTTCATCATGGAGGCAAGTGCCATGATAGTTCTGATGGAAGTGTACCTTGCTACTGGAGCAAATGTCTCTTCATAATCAATCCCCTCTTTTTGAGAGAATCCTCTAGCCACAAATATTGCTTTGTAATTTTCAATACTTCCATTAGCAACATGTTTTATCTTGTAGATCCATTTCAAAGATACCACACTCTTTTTTTTCTAGTTTGGGAACAATATCCCAAACATCATTATTCATGATCGATTGGTATTCTTCCATCATCACTTCAACCCATTCTTTCTTCTGTGCAGCTTCTCATAGCTAGTGGGTTCTTGATGTACAAGATCACACATCAAAGATACATAACTGGAATATGGATTTGATATTTTGCTGGTTCTTGTGGAGCCTTCTGGCGCTCCATATCTTTCTGCTTCTTGTATGATTTCTCTTACCCAAGCAGGTTTTCTCTTTCGAGAGATATCCATAGTAGGGGGATCTTGAGGCTCTAGCATGTCATGATCTTATGATGCTACTATTTCAGGAGATGGTTCAGCTTCTATCCTTCTGCGAGATACATCCTCTTCATGTACTTCTTCAAGCTGACACCTTCTAGACTTCTTAAGAGCTGTCTCTTCATCAAATGTTACATCCCTACTAATCTCGATATGATGGAATGTATATCTTGAAGGATTTGGAGATTTCACAGTATCCTACAAATATTCCCTTCTTTCCAGAAGGATCCAGTTTGGTTCTCTTCTCTTTCAGAATATGTACATATAATGAGAATCCAAATATCTTGAGATTGCTTACTTTAGGTTTCTTTTCGGTATACATCTCTTCAGGAGTATTGAATCCAAGATCATTGTGAGATAATATATTCTGCACATATATGATTGTTCTTGCTACTTCAACCCATAGATGCAAATGGAGGTCTTGGTCATGAATCATGGTATTCATTGCTTCCATGATAGTTCTATTCTTTCTTTCTGCAACACCATTATTTTGGGGATTATAGGGAGTGGTTAGTTCCCTCTTGATTCCTGCCTCCTTACAGAATGCTTCAAATTCCTTTGAAGTGTATTATCCATCATTATATGATCTCAGTGTCTTGATTCTCTTTTATGAGTGGTTCTCTATCAAGGATTTGAATTCCTTGAATTTCCCGAACACTTCACTCTTATTCTTCAAGAAGTATATACAAGTATTTCTTGAATAGTCATCAATAAATGTGACATAGTACTCATATCCACTTAAGGATATGGAGGGCATATGACCACATACATTAAAATTAATTAGTTCCAATGTACCTTTGGTCCTTGTTTCACTTTTCGGAAAGAGATTCTTGATGTTCTTTACCTTTGCACATCCCTTGCAAGTTCCCTCATGTTCGATCTTCAGATCTGGTAACCCTGTTATCACCTTGATCACATAGGGAAATGATTTGTAGTTAATGTGAGTAAGTCTCCTATGCCACAGTTCACTTGAGCTGGTAGTCTAATGGCAAAGGGTTTCCTCTATATTTCCTTTGAGTTTGTACAATCCTCCTCCTTCTTCTCCAATGACTACAACAACTTCAAGTGTCTTTCCTTTGGACCACATAAGTACTTGTCCATCTATAAAAGAAACTATATATCCTTTTTTATCTAGACAAGAGATGGAAAGTAGGTTCTTTTTCAAACCTGGTACATACAGTACTTCCTTCATCTTCATGCAATTCCTAGAGTCAAGATTGTATCTTGATTCACCAATACCTTTGACGGGATATTGATAGCCATTTCCTAATGATACCTTATGGGGAGATTTCTTCTCTTCAAGTTTTGATAGAGTTTTCTTCTTCCATGTCATGTGCTTAGAGGCACCACTATCAATAATCCATGTGTCTTCTCCAGGTGTTACATACCCAGAGAGTGCAAAGAATAACACATATTATTCTACATCTTGAACTCTAGTTTTCTTTTGAGGTCTTTCTTCTTCTTCATCCTCATCTTCAGCTAGATAAGCATGATGTCTCTTGTTGTTGTTATTGTTCTTTGGTGATGGACATTCTCTAGCAACATGTCATATCTTATGACAGCTGTAGCATTGATATTTTGAGTAATCCTTCTTCTTGTTTTGGAATTTTTTCTTTGAAGGCTTATGCTTACTCTTATTGAAGTTTGATTGTTTTCTTCCTTTTGTATGGGTATCTAGGGCCTGATCATATTCTCTGAGGATATCTTCTCTATTGACTACTCTAGCTTCTTCTTGTATGAATTCTTCCCATAATATATCAAACTTCATACTTTCTTTTCTGGCACACAGAGTCTGAATGAATGAGTCCCAAGGTCTAGTGAGACCATTGAGAGCAGTCATAACTAGTTCATCCTCATCAAGGGTGTCTCCAATAGCACTTAGTTGCTCTTTGAACTAGGAGACCTTTGTGAAGTAATCTTGAATAGATTCTCCTTTGCTCATATTGGTGCCCTTCAATTGAGCTCTCATATTCATCTTTCTGTTGATGTTCCTTCCATCATACATTCTGGAAAGTGCATCATACATTTTCTTAGGTGTCTTCTTAGATGACACTTGAGGGATCAAGTGATCCTTAATAGAATCAACAATGATCCTCATCTCCTTGATTATGTCTTGTTCATGCTTCTCCTTAGCTTCATCTTCTTCAGGTTATGCAATATCATCCTTGATGTACTTCTCAAGGACATTCTCTTTCAGAATGAGACCAATCCCATACTTCCAAGCCAGGAAGTTTTCTATGCCTTCCAATTTGTCCTTAAGCTTAGTGCTTGGGGCCATCTTGTCCAGTAGGTCACTAAAAAATAAAATTGATCAAAATAGGAGGTTGAACTTACTAGTAGATGCGCTTAAGGGAGGCGAGTTGGTTGATCCAACTGCTTTTTGGAGATCCTAGATCTTTGGTCTTCAAATCCTACTTGCGAGGTTGCAGCATTGTAGAAATCCTGGTTCTGTTTCACTGCAGTTTTCTGGTTCACTTCCAAACTAGGGTTTGAATTTTCGAGAGATCCAACCACCCAAAAAATTTGATCTAGGGATCAATAGATGTGCTCTAGGGAGGCACAACTTTATATGCAAGCATATATTCAAAGCTCCAACTTTTTCAAAAACCCTAATTTCTTCCGGAGAGGGAGGAGAGAGAATTTCACCTTGTGAAGGCTACTCTAATCAGGTTAGCTCTGATACCATGTTAATATTTTATATGCTATACTAGACTCATTAGTTTTCAATTCAAAATCATAACAGCAAAATATCCAGAATCACTGATAGAAACAAAATCACAAGATAGACAAAGTATTTATCCCAGGAAACCCTCAAGGGGAAGAAAACCTAACAAAACTTCCTCTGTATAAGATGTATAAAAGACAACCCCCAAAACATGTGTTCTCCTCCTTCTGTTATGTATATCTCTCCCCTATGTGATACTCAAGTGAGTGATTCTGTGTCCAAATAAGAACCACAATTCCTTTATTTATACACATTGAGCCAACTGACTTTTACCCTAATCAAGTCGATCCCACTAAACTGTCTGGGCCGACTTCACCTAGGAAGAATCAAAACAATATATTATATTATTCATTAGGGTACTAATGACCCAAATTACAATGGAGGATTTACCTCATGACTCTATGATGACCAAATACAATAGTAACACCCCGCCGGAGGAATAATAACATCTCCCTTAGGTTACATAGGTAAAATACATTTAGATTATCCTTTGAAGTTATAATATTTCAACATTGCTTGAGGCAATAGAGAGACTTCTTCAACCTGAAAAAAAGTGAAGGATTGATCATGAATGAAGCCTTTATGATACCACATATAAATCTACTCATTAATTTCACCATGAATAAAATAACTCTTCACATCCATGTGGTGCACCTCCCATTGCTTAGACGCAGCAATGGCCAAAAATAGCCTGATGGAGTCCATATTTGCAACCAGGGAAAATGTCTTTGTATAGTACTTGAGAGAATCCTTTGGAAACTAACCTGGACTTGTAATTGATATCATAACCGTCAACAACAACTTTTATCCTATAGACCCACTTACATTGCACTAGTTTTCTCTTGGAAGGTAGATGAACAAACTCCCAAGTTTTATTGTCTTGCAAAGACTTGAACTCTTCTTGCATGGTTGTTTTCCATGTTGGGTCATGTGATGCTTCCTAATATGACTGAGGATCATATCCAACCATCATGAAGCACCTCTCTAAAATATTCGAATCACAAGTGGAGAAATCATTGCAAAATTGAGATTTAGTCTTCGTAGAGTCTAGTGGATCTCCAACAAGATCACCAGCTGCTTATATGGTTTTATTAGCCCACTTTGGACTTATGGGTGAGTCATGATTTGAATGCATGTCATAATATTTATCTCCCATATCAGAATCATAAAAATAAGAGAGAAATTCATCACTTACATCATCATTGAGTGGAGGGTGTGAGCAATCCCCCTCGATTAGTTCGATCTCTTGCATGGGCTCTTCTTTGAACTGTACACTTCTTTCAATGAATGTTTTCTAAGATGAGAGATCAAAGAGCTTGTATCCATTTTAATATTTAGAATATCCAACCATAATGGAATCCCTTTTTTAAGGTTTCAAGGCCTTTCTCTTCTCGAGAGGAATTATAGCCCAAGCCTTTGAGCCAAAAACCCTGAAATGCGAAACATTCGGCTTGTGACCACTCCAAGACTCAAATGGTGTTTTCTCTTCCAATAATTTATGTGTAAATTTGTTCTAAGTGTATGAAATGAAATTTATGGATTCATCCCATATATTAGGAGACAAATCCTTAGCCTCCATCATGCATGTGTCCATCTCTTTCAAAGCTCTATTCGTGTGCTCTGCAACACCATTTTGTTGTGGTGTGTAAGGCACATAATGTTGCATTTGAATGACACTCTCCTCACATAGCTGTTATAGGTTATATTTGACATAGTACTTTCCATTATCAGTTAGTAGGACCTTGATTTTATTCCCACTCAAGTTCTCAATTAAATCCTTTAAGACTTTGAAGGTCTCAAACACTTCATATTTTTTCTTGAGAAAATACACTCAACAGTACCTTGAGAAATCATCTATGAAAGTTAAAAACAAACCTTGAGTTTCCATAGGAGGGTGTGGGAAGTGGTCCTATCATATATGAATGGATCAAATAAAGCACTTGGACAACCCTTCTTTCCTTCTCCTTTTCATACTTGCGCTCTGCATGTTTCCCAACGATGCATCCCTTGCATGTGCCTTTGGAAATATTGATGCTTGGAAGCCCTTTAACCATGTTTTATTTGATAAGTGCTTGAAGACACATGTAGTTGAGGTGTAAAAAACTCTCATGCCATAGATTTCTTGTCTCATTGGCATGTGACAAGAGCGCATCTTCTTGGGAGTAAGGAAGGCAGTGAGAGAACTTATACATCCTTGACTCATGATCTGCAATACCCACTGCAACAACATGGCTTGTAGAAATTTCTGATATTTCCACATCATCTTGAGTAAATTTTACTCTCTTGGTTGTACCTATGTGTGTTAGGGAGTATGTTTTATGCAAGATTAGGCACATACAACACATTGTTGAAGTACCCATTGTCAAGATCGATCCTTCCAATCCCTTTGGCCAGGATCTCAGAGTCATCACTCATGAGAATGGATGGACCAATGTAAGGATGTAGGGTCAAGAAGGAGTATTGTATGGAATCCATGTGCCTTGAGGCACCTGAATTTATGATGAAGGAATAATATCCTGAAGATCCAACAACTAGTGCATGACATCTATCCTTGTTCTCTGAGCTTGAATCTCCCTCTTTCTTCCTTGCGCCTTCTAGCAGGGGGGTGTTGTTATTCTCAAGGAGTTGCACCATCATGTCAATGGTTTTATTCATTCATGCAATATCTATATGCAAACCTTTGTGAAAATAAGTGCATTTTTTCTTGTCTTTCTTCTTCTTCTCTTTGTCCTTGCTAGGATTTGAACCCCCATCTGAAGATTTGGGCATCTCTCGCTTTTTTTTCTCTTGCTGCTTCAAATTTTTGGATTTTTTTTTGCCTTTGTCTTGATTCAAAACACCTACAGCAAGGGACTTATACTTGGTGGATTTTATGGTACCCATTTTCACCAATTTGTCTTGTTCTTGAGTCAAACAATCCATGAATTATGTCAGGGTAGGCATTCTCCAATTTCTAATTGTCAGCTTTCCTAAGTGGAATGTGGAGACAAACAAAGAATACTAAGGGCCTAGCTTCGAAAGAATGGACAATATAAACTGCTCCTCTTTTTTCCTGATTCCACACTGTTTTAGATTAAATACCAAGTATTTGAACTTTGTGAAGAAATCCTGGATCGTCTAAAAGTGAGTTGGGCTCAATGTGATCAACTCATTTTCGAGTTGGTTCCCTCTCATCTCATCAGGCTTCTAAAACAATGACTCAAGATTGAGCCAGACTTCATTGGGTGTAGTAATACTGTCTACATGGAATATAATATCCCTCTAAATACCGAGACAAAGAATATTGAATGCTTCATCCAAACTTTTGAAGTACTTCGATTTTCCACATCAGAGTTGGGCTCATTTTCAGTCCCCATGGTTACTCTGTAGAGGTCTTTCGACCTCAACTAGATCATTATTTTTTCCTTCCATTAAAAATAATTGAATGGGGTATGCAAGACATGGCTGTGCTCCATTTCTTCTTGCACACTAAGTGACAAAGACACTGGAACTACCTACAATCAAAACACTCAATTTTTTATGGAGGAGGCCCTAGATTGCAACTCAAACTCTTTGAATTCGACTTGTAGCTCCAAATAGCTCTAATACCATGTGAAAATACTATTCACAAAAAAATCTAGGATCTAAGGGAATCCTCACAACTCAATAATTTCACACACTATGCAAAAAGACAGTGAAAAGAGCAAAATTAACACATAGGAATAGTGCCAATAATTAACTTTATATTAATGTACAACATGTAAATATGTTTGGATCATGATTATAATACAATAGGTGGAAATTTTTATCTTTTGGAGGCAAATTGGAGGCATACATGTGGCAGGCTTAGATTGGACCTCAAACCCCCCTAGGTGGATGAATGAGCTCCCAAACCACATGAAATAGTCACGAATGGCCATGTGAACGTGGGTGAAACATTCTAGGACATAAATGAGGGTATGATAAGTGTGCTGGAGTTAATCGGTGAGTGGGAGTGGGTCCAGGAATGAATAAATTGTCCAAAAGAGCCAAAAACATTCAAATACAATGCATGAGCGCCTCTAGTCAAAATGATTCCCTATTTTAAGGAGTGGGAGTGCTTCAAGGGATGAAATGTCATAAATGAGGGAACAAGAGTCTCCTAAATGATGAAATGTGGGAGCTTGGGTGCATTAATGAGTCCAAAACCCCTAAATGTCTTGCTAGACCAACATAACCAAGGTTTGGACCATATGACATAAGTACAAAACAAATGAAAGTGTCTCCTAGGTGTATGTGACCATGGTTCAAGGGGATATGATTCTCTAACACACCCCCTTAATCCTAACTTAGTGTAACCATATCAAAATCGAGCCCTTGGCAATTAAGGCTCAAGTCATTATGATTTTCTTAGACTGATTCATAAACTTTGTTAAAATTTTTATATTTGTTTAGTAAATTTTGTTGACCTTAACAAATAATAAACATTATCATTAATGAATTTTTAAATTCTAAGGATTAACTTAATATTATAAATTTTTAATATAAAATCCTTCAAATATTTGACATTTTCATAATTGAAATTATTGTATTAATATAAATTTTGACAAATATCCAAAAGCCCCATAGTGTAGGTTGTTTTCATTTCATCGATTTCAAATCATTCATTATATTTACTACCAAAATGGTTTATAACTCCTGTTTTAAGGTCACAACCAAGCCAAACACCAAATTTGGTGTCTGAGACTTGTTAATGCTCAAAATTTCTCACACATGCAACATTTTTGCAAATCTTACAGTATGGCATCATTAACGTATAGAATGCAACCCACTGAAGACATCCTCCTCAAGAGACAAAAATAAGTGCGAGTTAGAAATTCTAAAGAATATTCAAAAGACAAGGTCGTGCATCAAAACCTATGTTTATGTGCGCTATTGCACACATTACCGACTCTGTTCCTACGCAAGCCTGGCGCATATTTTCCTTAGATATCTTTGCGACTGTCAAAACGCTGGGGTCTCACCTACCCACCACACATTTAATGTTCCAATAACACCATATGATCATGTGCATATCTTGGATTTGGGTCATTCACAATATGTAATGAATTGTCTTCGCTTCCTCTAAATTTATTCTTGCAACCAAGGGAATTAATGACATTTAGTTACCTTTTCTTGGGTTATATTTAAGTTTTCTTATCTTTATAGGAGAAGGAAAATATCCATGGTTAAGTTTCAATCATGCAATAGTTATAAACATACATAGATGCTATAACTCATATGATTCCATTTCATGGTAACAATAATACATACGGTATGTAAATAAGGAGTTAGATTTTCACCTATGTTCATGTTAGTTCCAATACAATATTAAGACGAAAGCCTTACATATAAGAATTGAAATTACAATTATGAATGTGCCAAATATAACTCTAACAACTATTCCTAACTGGCAATGTAAAAATGTTAAAGAAGAATACAAAAATTTGAATGGAATAATTAGTCAAGAAACTTGGTTCTATTGATCCAAGAAAGATTGATCCCAATTTCTTGGTTGTCATGGATCAAGGTTTGATTGAATATCAATACCCACCTAAACCCCAACCTGAAAAAATATTAAAAAAAATAAAACTTTATAAGTTCAATGATTTGTAGGTATAAATCCAGCCCATGATTTGGAGGTTATTCCTTAGTAGCAGTTAGGATTGATATGAATATATCCCATGATTTGGAGGCATGAATTGAGCCCATTATTTGGAGGTATGAATCCATCCCACAATTTGGAGGTTATTCCTTATCCCAACCCAAATAAAATAACCCCCAATATTTATATTACTATGTCAAATTAAACCCCCCCCCTTAACCCATTAATACGAGGCAATATATTTTGAATATTGGCTGCCCTTCACCAAAAAAGAGCTCTTGTGCACCTGAGTAGATCTTTAGCATGAGCAGTTGGTTGATTGAGTTGCAGCTGAATGGGCAGAGTAGGTGAATGATGACATGATTATGGTAAGACAAGTATACTATAATTGTAAAAGAAAGCTTGTCTTGCTTTTGAGGTTAGGATACCTCAAACCCCTTCTTAGCAGGGACTAAGAAAACCAGGCAGGGTCCTGGATGCAGAGCATGTTCTCTTTATATCAATAGGTTCTAATTTTACCTAATGGTTGTAGCCGGACCAAAACTAATAAAAAAATATTACAAAATTATATGGTGTTGTGTTGTGTTGTATTATGGTTCTTAATGATTCAAATACTTATGATATGTGAATGATGAAGTGAAAGATGTTTTGATTACGAGATTGGTAGAATAATGTAATTATGAATTGGTAGTTAACTGTGACAATTTAAGAAAAGTTATAAAATTGGCTTCACACTGATTCACCTCGCCTCTCAGTGCCTAACAATTGGTATCAGAGCCGACCTTCGTCACAAGCATAGCAAAATTGAAGGAGATCCTTAGACACAATGGAGGAAAAGAAAGAGTCATCAAGCAATGATGTGCCTATACTTGATATTACAGATTATTTCAGTTGGAGGAGCAAAATGAAGGCTTATCTAAAGAAGTTTGGTATTTGGGAAATTGTTATCAATCCACCTGCTCCATCAAACAAGAAAGGAAAATCAACTGCACAGAAGGAAGCAAAGAAGGACAACACTACAGCGTTGAAGTTCCTCATGGATGGACTTCCTAGCTCAGTGAAGGAAAGTGTAGGAGAGTACACTTTGGAAAAAGACCTATGGTTGAAGTTGGAGAGTGAGTATCAAAAGGCAAGACCAGAACCCCGAAAAGACAGATCAGGAATCAGAAGACAAGCCCCCAGAAGAGCTTAATCAAGAAGAGGATTCTAGTAAAGGTATGGACTCTTGTGATTATAATGATAGCTTGTGTGATGAAATTGAGAAGGTTCTTGCAAAAGATGATGAAGGGCTATCAAAGACTGCACATGAGATACATCTCACATTGCTAAATATTGATCTCAGAGCCAATTGGTTCCTAAACACAGTAAATTTGAACTAGAGTGATTTCACAAAGTTCAAAAAGAAAATCTTGGACTCCTTGAATGAATATCAGCAGAAGACCATGTCAATGAAAGTGTTGCTAGTAAAGCTCAAAGACAAGGACAAAGAGTTGCAGGATCAAATGAAAGACAAGGATGCTGAAGTTGAACAATTAAAGACTGAATTGATTAGTCAAAAGGAAGAATCAGAAAACCCTACTCAAGATATTGAAGAAACAAGAGAGGTCAATCATGATCTAAAGAATCAGCTAGAGGAAGCCAAGAGGATAGAAGAAATCCTGGAGAGTGAGCTGGAAGAAAAGGAGGAGACAGTCCAGAAGTTGGAAATGGAGGCAGTTGGTCTCAGGAAGAAAGGTAAGAAGAACGAAACCTTGGTCAATTTCCAGGACAGTTCAATTGTCCTAGATAATATATTAGATTGCCAAAGATCTCCACTCGACAAAACTGGTCTTGGTTATAAGAAGAACAAAGAAAAATCTGAAGATGACACTTGGTCTCCGAAGACTCCAGAAGCAGGTCCATCAATGTCCAAAGCTGCTCCCCATGCACCTACACATGACCACAAGGACTTTGAGAGTTCAAAGATGAAACAAGGAGTTAGGTCTATTTCTCAAAGCAAAGAAACAACTCCAAGACCCAGGTATGAAAGTGGCTTCAATGGTTATTGTTATTTTTGCTCTAACTTTGGTCATAAGGCTATGGATTGTAGATTCTA
>LPNX010302350.1:42705-88306 GCA_001517045.1 Pseudotsuga menziesii
GTTAGATGTTGGGCATGTAATCAAGTCGGACATGTTGCTTCCACATGTCACACATTGAGATGCTACACCTGCAGTGGGTTTGGACACAAAGCCCATGAATGTGCCAGTCAAAGAAGTCAACCAAGAAGGAGTCCTTCAGACACATTAGCAAGAAGATTTGAATATCAGAAATCAAATGCCTACAGTCAGGGACACTCTCAAGCATGGATAAATGAAGTTGATCAAAGAAGTGTTGGAAGTTCCAACAGCTCAGTCAGATGTTGGACATGCAACAATGTTGGTCACATTGCCGCACATTGTCATACGATGAGGTGTTATAGCTGCAGTGGCCTTGGGAACAAAGCTCAATATTGTTGGAGTACACGAAAACAATCCTTGAGAAGTTACCTAGACAAATCATCAAGGAAAGCCAATACAAATGAAGGAACAAATGCTAAGAAGCAAGTATGGATGAGGAAGACTGAGCAGTTGTAGATAGGAGAGGTTGATCAGAGCAAGGAGGATGGCTTCCATATGGCAAGCCAAGTGTAAGGTCTCTCAAAGACCTTAACACATCTTGAGTTCATAAGGCTGGAGGATGAACTCAAAGGAGAAAGGATAGTTACTCCAGGTATACAGACAGGTCCTAGGATCGTGCATATTGACAGGGGGAGCAGTGAGTAGTGATCAGAGATTTCAGACATAGGTATGTGGACACCCTTTGCCATTGATGCCAAAGGGGGAGAGATGAAGACAAAAGGGGAGCATGAGTTGTTGTCATCAATGACAAAGGGGGAGATTGTTGATGAAATTGTCATTGATGCCAACAAGTCCCACCTGCAGTGCCTTGATCCCTTACAGAGTGGGTTTGTGCCTTGAAGCACCTTGTACCCATTTGACAAGGTCCTTGTACCCACAAGGCTAGATCTTGAAGCCACCACTTTGTTGAAGATGTTGAAGACCCTACTGATGATGCTGAAGACCCTAGAGATGGTCCTAAAGCCTTGGTAGATGATGGAGAAGCCCTAAATGGATTGGAGAGGCATTAATGACCCATTATGTGGTAATTCATGCTATGATGATGTCATGGTACCCTAGAAGAAGACCTAACATCCCCACAGAATATATATTGATAGTTGGAGGTCCTCTTGTGTGGTTCAGGTGGTTGAAGAATCCTATGAAGCCCCTTGCTTGATGAAGAAGTCCTAAAGATGTCCTTGGATCCACAGTTGGTGTTTTGATGACCCTGAAACCCTTGTTTGGGTCATGGAGCTCTTGTGTGATGATGATGACCTTGTATGGTCCTTGACAGTCTACGGAACCCATGAACATGTCCTAGGTATGATGTTGAAGCCCTTTGAACCTTGAAGATGTCCTTAGAAGTATGTGGCACTTATGATGATCTTGAAATCCTTGGAGAAGTCTTGGTTGACATGTTGAAGCCTTTGGAACCTTGGGTCATTTGTGTCGTGATGAGGTAGTAAAACCCTTGAAGATGGTGTGTTTCTTTTATGGCTTGATAAAGGACATGATGACCATGCCCACTTGGATGAAGCTCCTTGGATGATGTCGAATGGGTATTGTAACCCCTCTCAAGATTCTTGGACAATTTAATTAACAATATAGATTCCCTTGTATGAAGCCTTAATAAATTGAATAATCCCTCTTGTGAAAGCCCTACAAAGTTATTCCTCAAAATGTCATGAAGGACAGGTCGGCTCCATTAAGTTTTTAAAATTAATAAAAATTTGATTTAGTAAGTCGGCCTCCAGAGGTTAAGGAAAAACAATAAAATATTATTTTGGAATAAAGAATGAAAATTGATGAAGTCAGCCCCCAGGCTTTGTGGAGAAGAAAAGGTATAAATAAGTGATCAAAAGTTTTAATTTGAAAAAAAACATTTCGGAGGAGATATTGAGCTCTGAAATTCGGGTAGATGACTGAGGTAGCCACAGGAAATATTGTGAAGAATTTTTGTGGGAGATCTAAGGAAATTTTGGTGGTCTTACTGAGGCAATTCTCACAGGCAGCAGAGAGATATTCACAGAGGCAGCAGTCCAAAATTATAGCAGCAGTTAGGAGAAGATCCGAATTTTCCATAGTAATTTTTTTTTGTTTGCAAACAGTCCCGTTTTTATAAGGTAGAAGGACTTTTCTTTTGGCTGCTTGATACAATCCACTCTTGGACTTATCCTGGGCACAAACAGTCCAAGTTCAAGAAGCTTGAACAATCCTGAATTATAGATTTGGTAGTAGAAGCAATAAAAGGAAGTGTGCCCTAACTGGTGGATTAAAACTTGAATAACAACAACAAAAAGTGGTAAAACAGTCCAAGTTTGTAGTAGACCAGTGGAGGAGCAATCCTAAAGTGGAGTAGCAATAATATGAGTTTGTGACAAGGCTTACACAATACTCAACAAGTTCGAAGGGTGTTTCCAGGTTGAATATTGGCTGCCCTTCACCAAAAATAATCCAAGCTTTCTACAGTTTGAACAGTATGTTGGTATACACACAGTAATCATCCACTACAAGAGTTACATGAGTTTGATGTGCACAGTTAAAGGTATGACATATACTCCATGATCTATGATACACTCTATTATGATGACATGGTGACAAATACTCAGTGATGATGCACTCCTATGCTTGATGATGATGATAGTTACAATACATATAGTTACACATACAATGGCATGCACAAAAGAATGATGTTGGTATGATGTTATATACAATTTAGTAGTGTGTTGGGTTCCTAAGGGTGTTGCAAAGGTTTTACCAGATTCTGCTGAGCTGCCCTCTCAAGAGGAGATTCAAGAGATACTGAAGTGTAACATTCCAGGAGAGAGTGGACTGTAATTGGCACAGGCAGATTGTGGAGTTTTTGATGGTTTGGAAACTAAGGAAGCAACGGTTCTAATAAAGTTTAATTCATCTTCTAGATTGAACATAATTACTCAGGTAGCTGCGAAGATGGTGTAATACTGTTGTCAAACTGCTATAAAGTCACTGGTGTGATTAATCTATGCTGGAAGATAATCAAATGATGATTACCTTTAGCAAATCAAAATTAATGACTGGAGTAATAAGTTGTAGCAGTCAGGAACTTGACTTAAGCAGACTTTGATGAATAGACTTTCATGGAGATATTTACATGAACTGACTTAGCAAACTGATACGAGTAGTCTATGTTGCAGCGATAAAGTAAGGAGAAGGCATTTGGAGATATGAATAGCAGTGGTGCTTGATAAACCTTTGATGATTTGTTTGTGACAATGAAATCTACAGGAATATGACATTGATATCTTGAAGTTGATAATGTGATATGACAGAAATGGTCAACTGAGTTAATGTTACATATTCTATGATATGTTAGGTTGGACAAGTTGTTGAGCAGAGATGAGCAGAAGTCATTTACATAGAGATTAGATTGATGGCAAGACAGACAGTGGTAATTTGACAGCCAGGGATAATTGATTGATAACCTGAGTAGACATTGACAGACTTTAGTGAGAAAATGTAGAGCATGGTGTGATAAGTATTAAAGGAAAAGTACGAGACATGTGAAGACACTTAGTATATCAACAGACTCCTTGATATCTTGGAATGATGTGCATAATAAAATTCCTTGTTGCCTTTGCATAAGTCAGTAGATTGATAGTGAAAGCAGTGACATGATTGATTTGACTATGACAGCAGATTGACGATGCAGAAACCAAGAGAATACCTTGATGTGATGAGCAGGCTTGTCACTTGGGCAGCAGAGCAAGGATGTATGTGCACCTGAGCAAATATTTAGCATGAGTAGTTGGTTGATTGAGTTGCAGTTGAATGGGCAGAGCAGGTGAATGATGACATGATTATGGTAAGACAAGTATACTATAATTGTAAAAGCAAGCTTATCTTGATTTTTAGGTTAGGATACCTCAGACCCCTTCTTAACAGGGACTAAGAAAACCAGGCAGGGTCCTAGATGCAGAGTAGGTGCTCTTTGTATTAGTAGGTGCTGATTTTACCTAACGGTTGTAGCCGGACCAAAACTAATACAAAAAGATTACAAAATTATATGGTGTTGTGTTCTGTTGTATTATGGTTCTTAATGATTCAAATACTTATGATACGTGAATAATGAAGTGAAAGATGTTTTGATTACGAGATTGGTAGAATAATGTAATGATAAATTGGTAGTTAATTGTGACAAGTTAAGAAAAGTTATAAAATTGTCTTCACACTGATTCACCCCCCCTCTCAATGTCTAACATATTCAAACCCCCAATATGAATGGACTTGATATGATATTGCCTCGCTAGTGAACCCCCCGTGCCACTTATCCACACTTGACGCGGGTATCTTTGTGGCCAAATGTAGGATACTGCCAAGGAGAAATGGTGAGTGTCATTGAATCATAAAGTGAGATATTTCCATAGGGAAGTGTTGCCAACCATTTTTGGATCATAGCCCCATTTCCAGTATAAATGAATCTTTATTAACTTCACCAGTCAATAGTTGTGTGGATCCCATTATCACCAGTGAGTGTTATTTTGTAAGGCCCAATTATATTTGATACGAAGGACGTTAGGTATTTAGGGAATTTACATATATTTTCTTTCTAAATACAAGTTCACATAACTCATAACTAGAAAGAAACTACATGTGGGATCATCTACACTAAACTGATATTGCACATATCATTCACTCTTGCACCATTTTGCATCTATTGTGGTTGGCATATTTTTGCATTTTTTCAATTGCGTTTATCCCCGTAATCACTCTCATTTGTTACTAAAATTCCACCATAGAGGAACAAATCCACCTAAGGAAGCCCCACAGACTACAGGGTGTCTCCCCTCTCTTAAGGGGAGTTTTCCCACAATATCCCCATGGTTCACAAGGGAGATACTCTAGCTAGGGAAAATCCCAATAAACATTGATTAGATCCTCTAGGAGAGGTTGTTCCTTGCTTGATTCATTTTATCCTCTTGGAAATAATTTCAAACATTTTTCTTCATCCTCTTATGAAAAAGGCATCGCTTTATTTCCACCCCACGGTGGTATTTCTCCCTCATCTTATCCCTCTTTGGTAGGAGGCCACACAACGTCCTCTTCTTTATGTCAAAGACAGAGATCATCATGATGACATACTACCCATCCTCCTCCTTGAGGAAATAACACACAAAGTACGACGATGAAAACAAATGCAAACCCACCATTCATGACTAGCTTAAATCTCCTTAATCTAGTGAGGTTGATCAATGACCCCATATATCATGATCTAACATGTCTAGATATGACCAAAAAAATCCCCTCATATATCCCTAAGTTTGAATGGAAGTAATGAGATGAATATCCCTCCAACCATGTGATGTATTTTGACTTATGGTGTTCCTCTAACAAAATATTGAATGACTCAGTGAGGCTTCTCCTCTTTCAACAAACTCTCACACAAACTACTACAAAATAGTATGTGAATTTACTATGATATTCCCAAGCCACTTTTTGGATGATAGCCACTGCATACCTCACTTATTTTTCACTTCGCATATCCCACGATTTAGGTCTCGATATTCTTACAAAATTTGGACAGAGCACTTCTACCCACATAGTGGACCATATCCATGAGTGGCGTAGGCGTCGCACCTTGTGAAAAATAAACATTCAACCTTAGTTCCTACTAGATTGGTTTATCAAATCTCTCTAACCCGCCATAGAAAAAGATGTGGAAACATCATTGTCATAGGATGAGGAAGAGGTCGTCCTAAATGCACAACTTTTCGATCTTATTTAGGCATAATCTAGGTACATGTACACCATATTACCAGATTCCCCTTGGAATCGTTCTTTAGATCCCCCCATGTAGGGTCGTCACATTTAGAAGATGATATTATTGGTTCCATTTCACAACAGGTAAAATCCCCCCCTAAACCCACTCCTACGCCACACCCCATGGTAGTACAATACGAGCTTATCCCTACCGATTCGATACCCCCTACTACTCTTCCAAATCCCCCATTGGGATAACTATAGTATGGGCACTACAACCCTACTTACCCTAATGCAATCCAAGGAACAATGGAAATGTTATCACACAACTTGTAGTTTCCATACAAATGATATCCTATTCAGGACGGTAGAGGGGATATGCAACTAAAGAGGTGAACTATGAGTATCCCAACCCCCAGATATGGATTGGTTTTACGTTGGTTAGGAAACCCTTCACTTTATGCCATTGATACACTAAATGACAAAGGGGGAGACCCTGATCTAACCTAGAAGGAAATACCTAAAGATAACACACCAGATCAAACTGTAGCAACATAGTATGTAAGGTGAGTAGCTAGAGAACCCCTAGATCTTAGGAAGATAGCCACCGATAAGGATGTTTTGGAATATAAAGAATTATATAATGGAAATCTGTCCCAAAATGTTTATATTCAGTGACTGTATAATTATTGTGTAGATATAGGTAGTAAGTACTAGTGTAAATGATCAAATTCACTACCCTAGGGGGATTGAAGGTGTAAAATAAGAGTACGCCCAAAATAATGAATTGAGGAATTACTAAAGTAAGCTAGAACTTGATTAAGATGGCTTGAAAATGGACTTGACAGTATCTAAAATCACAAGCCAAAAGACAGATCATAAAAAAGGAAAATTAGTTGAAAACCCAAGGAGGGTGATTTGCCTAAATATCAATTCCTTGAACACAGGGCATATGGAGTCCCCAATGATGACATATTGGAAAACCCACTTAGTTCTAAGGGAAATTTAAATAACCCATAAAGGTTTCACCAAAAATCCCAACATAAGGACCTAGAGAATTTTTTGAAGGTTTTAATTAGGGTTTTAATTATATGCCGAGTGGATTGGAAATTAAAACAAAAGAAATGATGACATAAATACCTAGAAATATTGTAGATTCCAAGTGCAATGACACTTTACCCCTATTTAACACAATTTCGTGTGAATTTGATGAAGTTACAAGCTAAATCGATTTTCCCAGGTTGAGCTAGTGCACCCCTTTTCCTGCAAGAGCAACTTACATTTGGTAAGAACTGATCCACAAAAAAATAAAATATGAATGCAAGATAAATCAAGAAGCATAACCAATGATCAAATACACATTAGAAAACCCCCCTGATTTCCAATGTCTTCATATGGAGAGAGTCAGATCTCTCACAAAAATGACCCAAGATAAAGAACCCCTCATGCAGACAATACAACCCTCACAAAAATATTTTTGGAGCAAGCATAAATTAACTGGAATAGTTCCGGAAATAATTTTGGAATCAAGCACAAGAACAATCTATGACAAAGAAGACACAATATTTCTCTAAAAATATTTTCTCTATTCCAATAGCCAAGAGCCAAACTTCCTGATGGGATACAATGAGGGGATTAAGACTCTTCAATAGATCGAGAGTATCTCCACATTCTAACCAACATCAATCCAACGGTTGAGATTAAAACATCATCAACAATGGAGATATTTTAATTTTACATTACATGGATCAACTTAGACAGATAGATTTGAGGGGGGTGAATTACCTCATAAAGTCCATTTTTACAACATGATAAATCATTATTTTTGCAATTTTGACACTTAGGGGACATGGGGGGGTCATTAGTCCCCCCCCCCATACATATTTCTAAAGATACAACTTGATTTATACACTTTTTTTTCTGGCCATTTTGTCCAATTTCTCCCTATGGGGGACGTCCTCCCTAAGAGAGCCAAAAAAATAATCCAGAACATCAAAATGACTAAAATTGATGCAATATGTCTGGAGAGCCATAATAAATCATTAAGAGAAATTCCCTTTCCATTTACTTTACCTCACAAACCAAATTGATTTATTTGGTGATTTCATAGTTAATTTTTTAGTGGTACATCCTCTGGAAATAATAATAATCATCATAACTTCGTTTAGGATTAGAACTGGGGAAAACTAACTACACATAAGTGTCTGGAGACATAGTAGAATGGTACAAGTGACCACTCATACCCCCTAGAGCATTGTGGCGCCCTAGGAGAACCATAATAATTGCAATCTATTATAAAAAATACGATCTGACCAATAATAAAGTAATAATAATCATTGATCATGAAATATGGGGCTAAACTCTCCAAAATGAAACCATAGTATTGATCCTGGGCATGTTTGGAGAAAATATAAGCACTGCCAAATTTTTGACCATTGCCTTGGGAACCGTGTTAGACTTGGTCAACTGGGTTGACTAGGTCAAAATACCCAAATTGAAAGTGAGATATTGAACTGAGCTAAACTAACATGCATCCAAGGTAAGAACTTCTCCAAGATGTATATTAAAACCCAACTTAAATTATGCCATTAAGAATCGTTGTAACAATAATAAAAGATAATAACAATCAATAAGATATACCTATGTCTTTTAGTAATCATTGAATCCTTTGGAAGTCTTTTGTATATGCCATGCTTACAAAGTTTAAACAATTTGCTAGTGCTGGGTGATTGTTGTAAAGGAAAGTTTCCGATGGCTAGGGTTTAAGAGGCCATCAACGTACTGGGGTTGAAAGGTGGATGCAAATGGTTCTGCAAGTAAATACAAGCAAAATTCATAGATTAGAATGGTTCATACCTTAACAAACGAAGGTTGATCTAAGCAACCCTTCAATCCTCTTCTTGCTCCTCTTGCTCCTCTCACTCCAAGAGACTTGCAAAATGAATTATACCTTCCTCAAACCATTATGACCACATATAAATAAATGATAATAAAATAAACATGAAATAATGATCTGACTAACATCATCATATGATCATAAACAAAGATTCAATCACACATTGAACAGTGATTTGGGAAGAAGAAGGACATCACATCTTTATTAATCATGAAATTAAGTACAAATATACCTTCTCTTCAAGTTGGGAACCTCACAAAACCTTGATCTAGTTCTACTACTTCTCTTCTCTAAAGAACTCAGCCTCTAAGCTCTGCAACACAAAGGGATGATCGCTAGGGCAAAGGTGTGGGAAAAGAGAGCTCCAATTCCTTCAGCATGACAATGCAAAAGTTCAAGCCTTTTCTCATGGACCTCCCTACCTCTATTTATATGCTTCTAAAGAGACAGGGTTGAAGACAAATTAGTTACAACTAAAGGAATTAGTTGCATAACTAACCAAACTACCCAAACTTCGAAAAACATATTTTTGACATGAATACGTGGGTTGCAGAGACATCAGTCGCGTATCTAGTAGGTATACGCAAGTTGCAATGCAAATATTCATGTATTTAGGGCATAGGTGAGTATTATATATAGCAAGTCACGTACCATACGCGGGTTTCCTTAATGAAACTCGCATATCTATCACAAAATATCACTTTTAGTGTACTTATAAGCATTGTCAGACTTTGGTGTCTTCTATAAAGTTTTAGCTGACTCAGATACCTTTCCAGTGGTGCAAAGATGAGGTCAAATGGAGTTATAGAACTCAAGATATGGGTCCTCCAAGTTAGGTTTTTTTCAGTGACTTTCATGAAGTGTCGACATGCAACGAAATCATGGGAAAGTGGTCACAGGAAGAGATGTGTCATTTTGAGCTACAGTTGATGCCCCCAAATGTATGAGGTTAGAGGGGAAGATGAAAGCCAAAATACATTATAAAGGAAACAACTGAGTATGGAGAGAGCAGAGAATCCAAGATCGAAAGGCTCAAACAAAGGTACCTAAAAGAGAGATAAATGTCAGAAAAAACTAATCTCTAGGACATACAAGTCCATATACAAATCATCGCCATAAAGATACATGCGTATCAAACATATGTATAAATGATGAAACTATCATGGTCGCTCAATATGCAAAAATGCGCCATATCAAATCTAAAGGAGTCACGGCCACAAATGAACAAGGTGGATCCATGCTCAACAATCGATCATAGCCACAAGAATACAAGGTGGATCTATGTCTCATCAAAATGTCATATAAAATGTAACAAGGTATTGCGTAGCTTGGGAAATAGCAAAATGATGATGCTACTGTCGGCCCAAGGTATTCAATCCAAACTGCCCAAAAGGTACAGATCCTAACCATGCGAATAAAGGAGTTGAAGTCGAACATGGAGGAAACCGTTTGATTACCAGTCAATAATGAGAACCGTTAACAAATGCTAGGGAAACCATCATTAATGAAAATGGTCCCCAAGGTACCTAGTACATTCTAACAAATGTGAATACAAGGACTTGAAGTCAAACACTTGAGGAATCCATCAAGTAGGAGACAATAAGGTATTCCCACTACCCAATAGCGAGGGAAATTGCCACTAATGACTGCAATCCCCAAGGTACTATAATAAAACTCTAAATCTCATCCCTAGAGCAAGACGTGTTGCAGTTGATAGGAAGAGATTCGTTGGAAGGAAGGCATTAAGGCATCCTTCATCATCCAACATGAGGTAAGTCAAAGACTAATTGGATATGGAATTGGTATAGAATTTCACGACAAGGACCTCCGAAGACATGATGTAATGAACTGATACCAGGGAATGGCCGACACAAAAGGTCAAAGCAATTGTAGAATGTCCGACAAAGGTTTAATCCTTGAACAATGAGCACAACACAAAAAGTGACTTAGGCAGCTTTTGAAATGAAAGAACCAATGACACAAATCTGCAATATAGGAGACATTGACGGATTCCCCATATAATTGGAAAAGAAACCAACTAGAGGAGTAATAAACTCTGAATAGAGATAAGGTCAAAATACTAGGACCCAACTGTTGATAGACTCAAAACTGGTGCTTTGTTCAAGGAAACAAGACTTGCTGCCATGATGCAAAATACATGTGAATGAAATTCCCTTCCCCTCTTTCTTGTAAAGGTTTAATGAGTCCAAGGAAGTAAACTCGTGACCTTCTTCATTTTTGGAAAGCTCAAAGAAGAGACAGAAGAATGCTTGATAATGAACCGATTCATGGATTTTACGAGCCCGAACTAGTACATGCTTGTTGGTGTTTTCATATTTTGAGAGTCTGAAAACTCTGAAGAAGACTCCAGGGGGGTGCTTTTTTGTACAATTTAGTCTCATGAGGCCAGAAAAGTATAAAACAAACCACATAAGAACTCTCTTAGCTTCTGAAGAAGTAAGGTGCACCTTTTTCATACTTAGTCAGGAAGGTATGAAAAAGGTTAAATTACCACCTACCCAACGCTCCTTCAAAAGAAACATACACCATGAGTTTTACGAGTGTGAAGGAAGGAAAGATCACTCGGAAAGATCCATTTGATTACGAGAAATGGGGCTTACAACAATAAACTCGATGCTTTGATCTTTAGCGTTTAGCGAGCATGACAAAGACATAAAGTACACTCAAAATATTTTTCATGTTTTGGTCCAAAGCATGAAAAAGAGAAAACTAAGCTCATACCGGGGGTTCCTTTTCCATAAGTTTAGTCCCTCACGTCCAGAAAAGTGATAAACCTATGCCTGAGAATACTCTTCTCAATTCCAAAGAAAAGAGAGTGTTCCTTTCTCGTATTATTCCACATGTTCCGAGAAAGTGATAACCTACCACCAATGTGGATGACCATTCACATATTCTTAACGAGCTTGAATGGACAAGTTTACTCGATAGTCAAGTCTATTTTGAGGAGTCAGACCTGGGCCTAAAGAAGCTCAATATATTTCTTGTGAAGTTTTAACGAGTCCAGAAAACTCAACTCGTGGCCTCCTTACTATTTTTAACGAGCTGAAAGGAGAGCAGAAATAATGCTCTAAATGCGAGGAGATGAGTGTCATAGGTAGGAAAAACTAGTTCCAAGCGCAAGGAACAAACCTATGCATAATGCAAGGAACATGAGTAGGATAAAGACACTCGGGGAACATCTGCTCAAGGTAAAAGGTGTCAAGTTGCAAAGGAAAAATGGTACAAGGTTGAGCGATGATGAGAACAAAGATGAGGGCTTAGACAATGTTATAAAAGCATGGAAGCCAGCATCAGGATCAAAAGCGCGAGCATGATACATAAAAATGTAGTTACAACTTGAACAATAAGGTGAGGCCAGTAAACAATTGTGACTCTAACTAAAAATCCAGTCTCCAAGAAACAACAACATCAGAATCGCATTCAGAAGAAAAGATCCGATGCAGGTCACTTTGGCAGAAACACATGTGACTTTGCTATCTTCTACAAATGGTAAAGTAAAGGCATAATTGACTGAAGAAGATTCTATAGAACCAAGGCTCGAGGGTTTATAATCAGTAATATCAACCTCATAAGGAGAAAAAAAATCAACAAGGTAGATAAAGTCTGCAAGAACAAACTCAGTATCACAGGAGTTGAAAAACTCATAAGAAAAATCAAACTCATCAAGATCATTGACTTGCTGTTCAAAGGAAGAGTCAAAAGAATCAACAAGACCAACATAAGAAGAAAGGTCATGCTTACTAGGAAAATCAGGGTTATACTTAGTCACAACAGAACCAACATCCAATAGAATATCATTCTGTATCAAAGAATCTAGGAAGACGTCATCCCAAGGAAGGAGATCATTTGAGATAGGACACATGTCTAAACTTTCAAATGGATTGACAGAGTGGAGAGCAGGCTCCACAGTCTATATAGGATGACTCACCTGGTCAACTGCTGGGACCAAGTCCTGAGAAGGTAAGCATGAAAACAAAGGCTGCTTCTCAATAGCAATTGAACGCAAGGGACGTGAGGCCACATAGCTCACCTGTGGTGGGGTAGTGTCTATAGAAACACTGGGAATAAATAAAGGAAATACCTGGTCTCTATTTGGGTCAAGAGACGGATCGAGAAAATACAATTGATCGATAGTGATGATTTCTTCGCCATGATTAAAGTACATCACACGAAAGAATGTTGACACCACATCTTGCATGGCATAGACATAATCATGTTCAAGGAGCATATTGAAGTCCAAGGGTCTTCTATCACCATGAAATCAACTAAGACGGTCTTCCCACCCAAAGTAACAGGTGTTTGAGAAGGAATTCCCAAGGCTACACTAGTTCTTCTATCAAAGTCCAGTAACTGACTAGATGTTGACACAAGGCTAGGAGATCCCATGCCTCTCCAAGCACGAGCAGACAAGATAATAACTAAGGCTCCTTCATCAACAATACAACGAGCAATCGTGTATTGTCCAAATTTGACCTTTACCTGGAAAGGTGCGTCAGAAGGAAGGCGCGGCTCAACTAGGCTATCCCAAACAAAGGAAGCAATTCGAGAGCTTGGTGGGTGTTCATCTGAAGCGAGTTCAATTCCACCTTGTTTAGTAAGTTCTAAACTAGCAGTGAAGAAAATGTGACTAGAAGACACTTCACTCTTCAAAGGAAGAGTGGGATTGATCGACAATAGAATCAATTCAATCGCTTCATGAAAGTCACTCTTCGAAGGGAGAGTGGGATTGACTAAAGGTGACATTGGTTCAATCACATAAGGATCACTCTCCAAAAGAAGAGCAGGATTGACCAAATCTGAGATTGGTTTGACCACTTGATCAACCAAAGGTTGAGTAGGTTGTTGAGAAACTATAGGTTGTTCAAGAGAAGGAAATTATTAAGTTTCAGACCACATTCTTTGCTCCTCTGCGATAGCAGGGAACTGGTGAGTAAGATTATCTCCCTCACATAGCTTACAAGGGAACTTAAGTTTGCACTTCAAATGACCAATTTTCTCAATGGTGTCAACATGACTAGCAGTGGTTGACTGTTTTCTCTCAGCATGACCTACAGAGGCTGAACGTTTTCCCCCAGCATGACCACCAGAGGTTGGGTGACTGGGTCCAACCTGACTAAGAGAGACTGGTTGCTGAAAAACTTCAGGATGTTCAAAAATGGGATGACCATGAAACCAAACTCTTCGCACCTCCACGATGCAAGGGAATTTGTAAGTAAGGTGGTCTCCCTCACAAAGCTTACAAGGAAACTTGGTCTTGTGTTTTGAACAGTTAGTCTTTTCAACAATGTCAACATGACTTGTAGTGGCTGAGGGATTGTCTTCAGCATGAACCACAGAGGATGAGAGACTGCCCTCACCATGACCTGCAAAGGCTGAGAGATTGGATCCAACTTGACCTGCAGAGGTTGAATGGGCACCACCAACATGAACAACAGAGGCTGAATGGTTAGGATCAACATGCTTTGTAGCAGTTGAGCATGTGCTCCCAACATGAAATTCAGAGGCTGGGTGGATGGATCCAACATGACTTGCAGAGGTTGTATGGGGAGGTTCAACTTGAACATCAGAGGTTGAATGGGTTCCCTCAGCATGAACTGTAGAGGCTAAGTGACTGGATCCAACGTGACCTAGAAAGGTTGGAAGGATCCCACCAACATGATTAACAGAGGCTGGATGGTGAAGATCAACTTGACTTGCAGAAGTTGAGTGCTTAGATCCAACATGAACTACAGAGGTTGGATGGGTGCCCCCAGCATGAATTGCAGAGGTTGGGTGGTGAGGTTCAACTTGAATTTCAGAGGTTGAACAGGTGTCCTCTTGCTTATGTGCCATCTTCCTATTCCTCCTTCTTTTACTCCTTTTAGACGGCCGATTACTAGTATCAGTACTTTCAACGCATGTGGTAAAAGGAGGAGGATTATTAACTACAGGTGAAGGGGAAGCAGTGTTTTGATGCCCTTGATATAAGGAGCTTACTTGAGAAGCATCATGAGCATTCAATATGGTTGGAGTGGAGAAAAACCACACCGATAGACCTAGGGTGAATCCAAGTAGATTCAAAGTGGCCATCAAAGGAACACCAACATTCCTTGTGAGAGGAATAGTACAAGGATTTCCTAGCATGGGGATCTCTTGGTTGGTGTTCAAAGGGGTGTTAGCCATAGTTTCAAACAACAAGACAAAGTCTGAGGTCGACAGGAAACCACAAGTACAAAGTACACACCTGAAGGCAAACTAAGTACAGACAAACCACATAGCACTCACTAAAAAATTCCTAAAGGAAAATAGACAAACAGGTATAAGATAAGCTTTCCAGAAGAAAGATGATAGACAGTTAGTTGGCATCCTTATAGATGTTCTTAGGCACAAGCGGAGGAATCACCCACCTCCCTCCCACACCTTCTACCGGGGTTACCTTCCAAGCCTGTCCAAGGTCAACTAGAATTAGCCTTCCGGTGTACCTGTGTATGAACCCTAGATGTCAAAGAGACTAAAGGCTACCTTAACTATATTTATATTCCGGGGGGATAGTCAAAAGCCTGGTTCGTACACATTGGCAGGGTAGCAAAGCCTAAAACCCTGTCTAAGACAGAATCCCGAGATGCACAAAAACCTTGGTCTACGCTTTGAAAAGGAATTGGAGGGTTATCTCCTTAATCCAAGTCTCCACGAGGCCTCATGCTTAACTCCCGTTTGAGAGGAGCTTCCCATATATAATCAACATAGAAGAGGATTTACCTAGTGATTGGCCAACTACGTCTGAAATTTAATACTTGTGGAGAGTTAAAACTCCGTAATCCACAAGTCTAGCCTAAGCTAGTTGGTGTAGGAGCCTAAAAACTAAAACTTACTAATAATTTTTAAATTATATCGTTCATTTTAATAGGCTTTTTTTTTTCCAGAGGGTAAATGGCGTGAAACTTAAGTGGTGTTTTGACTCAATGTTGAAACAAAATGACTAAGCAAAGAGAAAAGAAATGCAAAAAGCAAAAACTATTCTCTTTCTTTTTCAAATAGAAACTTGAAAGCCACAAAAGAACAATTTCTTTTTATTTCTTTCAAAACTAATGATATGCAGTGCATTAAAGACAAAACTCTAATCTACATGCATATTAAACAACTATATGTTCTTTTTCTTTTTCTTTTATAAATGTAAAAGAAAAACTACTTACAAACTAAATGTATACAGATAACAAAAACAAAGGAAAAGGAACTTTGCTATACAACCACCAAACAGACTCTAGAATGCCCTAAAGTCAGTATAAACCCTACTTGGAAGGAAGGCTTGCATAAGAGACAAGTCAACTNGAATAAGGAAACAAAAACCAATAAGCTTCTAATTTTAGACAAAGATCACCAATAGAGGCTGACCAGAAACATAAGCCAAAAATCATGCCAAGAAAAGGGGGTGGGGGAAAAGAGCAAAGAGAAAACCCTAATGCTATAAAAAGGATTACCACATAGATAAAGAACAACCAAAATGGATGACATTAACTCCCTGGAGTCATGCACTTGTAGAGGACCCCAAAAGACCTACCAAAAAACCTTCAAACAAAAGAAAAACCACAAAAAGAGGAAAAAGCACAGTTTAAAGGGTCATATGCGAGTTTCTCTACTGGAAGGTCACGTATCATACGTGGGTTGACGGTAAAGTAAGTCGTGTATAAATACTAGATACGCGACTGTTCAATCTGCAACTCGCATATGGGTGGGAAAAAACCCCCAAAAGGTCAAAAACTACCTTAGGAAGGCAGGGGAGGTGTTCTATAAGACAAATAAAGTGTTCCTAAGTGGTAAGAAAGACCTGAAACCTTGCAAAATACTGAAAGAAAAATAGAGAAACCTGAAACATACAAGGCTCTCCCCAGTGGAGTCGGCAGTCCTGTTGTAAAGGAAAGTTTCCAATGGCTAGGGTTTAAGAGGCCATCAACGTACTGGGGTTGAAAGGTGGATGCAAATGGTTCTGCAAGTAAATACAAGCAAGATTCAGAGATTAGAATGGTTCATACCTTAAAAAACAAAGGTTGATCCAAGAAGCCTTTCAATCCTCTTCTTTCTCCTCTTGCTCCTCTCGCTCCAAGAGACCTGCAAAACGAATTATACCTTCCTCAAACCATTATGACCACATATAAAAAAATGATAATCAAATAAACATGAAATAATGATCTGACTAACATCATCATATGATCATAAACAAATATTCAATCACACATTAAACAGTGATTTGGGAAGAATAAGGACATCACATCTTTATTAATCATGAAATGAAGTACAAATATACCTTCTCTTCAAGTTGGGCAGCTCACGAAACCTTGATCTGGTTCTGTGCTTCTCTTCTCCAAGGAACTCAGCCTCCAAGCTCTGCAACACACGGGGATGATCGCTAGGGGAAAGGTGTGGGAAAAGAGAGCTCCAATTCCTCCAGCATGATAATGCAAAAGTTCAAGTATTTTCTCATGGACCTCCTACCTCTATTTATATGCTTCCGAAGAGACAGGGTCGAAGACAAATCAGTTACAACTGAAGGAGTTAGTTGCATAACTAACCAAACTACCCAAACTTTGAAAAAATTATTTTTGACATGAATACGTAGGTTGAAAAGACATCAGTCACGTATGTAGTAGGTATACATGGGTTTCAATGCAAATAGTCGTGTATTTAGGGCATACACGAGTATTATATATAGCAAGTCGCGTACCATATGCGAGTTTCCTTAAGGAAACTCGCATATACATCACAAAATCTCATTTTTAGGGTACTTATAGGAAGTTTCAAACTTTGGTGTCTTCTAGAAAGTTTTATTTGGCTTAGATACCTTTCCAACAGTGTAGGGATGAGGTCAAACAGAGTTACATAACTCAAGATATGGGTCCTCCACTTTAGGTGTTTTTTCAGTGACTTTCATGAAGTGTCATCATGGAAGTGTCGACATGCGACAAAATCATGGAAAAGTGGTCATAGGAAAAGATGTGTCATTTTGAGCTATAACAGTGATGGTGGAAAACAAGGATATGGTAAAAGGGACATGACTTATAGTTGATTTTGAATATATGATTTCTCCTAATGATAACAAGTACACGCAACCACAACGACATATGCATGACAGATATACAATAGGGAATGATGGTGTCTCACAAGTGGATGAGTTGATCTGAAAAGAGTATATTCAAATTTAACAACATGTGCACAATTCAAATCCAAGCTAAAAATAAAGCTCCATGAGGATCTTTCCTAGGACCCTTGCATTGAGTACACAAGAAACTGCAGTGAAGAGATCCTAGGGGACACTTAGTATTACTTGTCCCTTAATCCATCTCACATCAAAACCCACAGGTTTTGCGAGGAATTAACATTACATTTTAATAATATGGCCAACAATATTTAGATTTTGCATTTATTTATCCATTGCTTTATTTGGGCCTTTCACAAATTCCATTTCATAGCCCTTTTTGACTTGTGTCTAAAGACACAGTTTGCAACTTTATTAGAGGGCTTGCATTTCCCAGTATATAACATATAACACATAATCCATGTAATTATGGTAGACATGTTGCTTCAAGTTTTATCTGACACGCTTAAGGAAAATAGGGGGGAATATCCATAGTCAGGACCAAACATTGGGGGAAACGGACTAGAGAGGCAAAGGCTTCAAAACCCAACTCACCTAAGTTCAGGAACCAACACCAATGGATTCTCCTGGCCCAGAACGGTCAAGGATTCGACAAGTTTTGTTGCACAACTCAGAGCCGAGACACAAAAAAACATGGGATCTATCATGCCTAGGGGTTAAAATGGGGAAGATGATCTGCAATCTCATATGTCTCACTCAATCATAGGTCATGGGAGGAAACTCAATTTTGGATGAACTGGATGGATGGGGACAAGTGATACATGGAACTAACAAAGCACTAAGGTTTAAAAGTTGTGTAAATCATGGCATACACAATAGTATTCTACATCATATTAGTTAAGCAGTTTGAACACAAATTTAAGCATCAATATACATATAATATAGGCATAGGTCACCATAATCATTATAGCAAAACAAGTCCAAGGTGTTAGTATACATCAGAGAGGAAAATCCTACCAAAGATCCATATATCTGATCTCACCATATCACTGTCTCTATACGATATGCCCATCAATAAACTATGTACCATATCTACTGCTCGGCTTGAATGAACTAGGTCACCACTGAAGCCATCTCAAAGGACAAGGAGATCTCAGTCCTGACAAGGAAATACTCTGTATCTATTGCTAAAAAAGGTTCTGAATGACTCATGTTGTAATAATGATCCATGTTATATCCCCATCATGGTATCCCAACTACAATATATCTGTGATAACAAATACCTCAACCACAAATGGCATAACTAGATCCTACATCAACATTGTATGGAGCGCAACAAACATATATCCCACCACATGGGTATAATCCTTATTACCCATTCCCATGTCCTCCTAGTTTGACCCCCATGCCTCATATGGGGATCAATTTAGTACAACCTTCTTTCACACAACAAGCTCGACAATTTGAGCAGTTGAACACTGCCAAAACTCATAATCCTCAAAATTAGGGGAGGAATAAAGGTAAGAACAAGCAGAAATAGCATCAAGGATAAAGAGGAAAACCCCCTTCCCAATTGATCTAGAACTAGGGTAACCAAAATGCGGGGGCTAATAACCCTCCCCAAAAAGGAAAAAATGTCAACCTAAGGACCAATTATTCCTGCTCGATTTGGGGGGAGTATGGTCACTATACTCACCAATGCCCACTCATCCCCGATTTCCAATAGCTAATGGAAGCCAAGAAGAAGACAACAACCAACCCCCCTTAAGCGCGTAATGCACCACAACCACAAAAAGTTGTCTTACAACAACCATTTTTCAACCCAAGGGTAATAACTCAACAACCAGACCCTCATCTAACCCTTAGATGATAGCTTCTTTCAAAACATTTACATGAACATAAAGAAATAAAAATACATTTTCATTTTTGCTTTTATATAAAAACATAAAAATTTATTTTTTCTTTATGTTTTTATTTATTTTTTATATAAAAATTTAAAAAACATAAAGGAAAATATTTTATTTTTATATGTTTTAGATTTATCGAAAAGTAACTGGTCATTAATTTGTGGGTTTTTATTTATTTTAAACCCGAAAGAAAAGAGAAGAAAGAGAATATAATAAGACATTATGTTATCAAGTTGTATTAATATAAATTTTGACAAATATCCAAACAACCCATAGTGTAGGTTGTTTTCATCTTATTGATTTCAGATCATTTATTATATTTACTAGCACAATGGTTTATAACTCTTATTTTAAGGTCACAATCAAGCCAAACACCAAATTTGGTGTCTCATATCTGTTAATGCTGAAATTTCACACACATGCGAAATTTTTGCAACTTATAGTAAGGCGTCATCAACATATAGCATTCAACCAACCGAATAAATCCTCCTCAAGATCCATAAAGTAGTATGAGTTAGAAATGCTAAAGAATAGTCAAAAGACAAGGTTACACAACAAAAGCTCTGTTCATGTGTGCTATTGCACTCATTATCGACTATGTTCCTATGCGAGCCTAACACGAATTTTCCTTCGATATATTCGTGACTATCAAAATGACGTACGGGGTCTCAGCTACCTTCCACATATTGAAGGCTCATCAATGGACCATCACCTCCAACAATTTGAATTTGGATCCTCCATACCCGATGACATTAAAGAGCCACCTGTGTGTACCCTAGAGCTAGTTCAAGGAGTCAATGGGTTCACATTTGGATCAAGTTGTTTCTTAGCCACCTCTTGGAATATAAAAGGAATCCATGGGCATGCATATTGAAGGAAAAAAATAGAGCAAGGTTATGCTGTTGGAATTGTGTAGAAGCTTGCTCATATCTCACCTCTTCCCACCTATTAGCATTATCCAAGCTCCCTTGCCCTTTTTCTCCAAGGGACAAGTATTTCTCCTATTTGTTCTTCAATATATCTAACATTTAGTGTGGACAAAATAGACCTCCCAAAGGGATATTGTTGGATTCCCTTTGAAGTCTAATCCTCCTAGGTGAAACTACATCTATTTGCTTGACTATTTGGAAATCTAAAGTAATTCTTGCATTGGATTCTTATTGTGTTTTGCATTCCCTCACCTATTTTGTTTTGTATTTCATTTTATTTTATTTTTATCTTGTTTTGTCACCAACACGAGCTTGCATGATCCATTTGGGGTTA
Organism: Pseudotsuga menziesii; assembly: GCA_001517045.1. Classification (NCBI taxonomy): domain Eukaryota; kingdom Viridiplantae; phylum Streptophyta; class Pinopsida; order Pinales; family Pinaceae; genus Pseudotsuga; species Pseudotsuga menziesii. Next base: position 63,599 of record LPNX010302350.1, read on the forward strand.
TCATATTTTCTTTCTATTACACAATATTGGGCCTTGTCAACAACTTCAAATGCTTTCACCTAACGTAAGACAGGTTGCACACCTTTGTGCACAATTTCCCACAACTATATTTATGGCGACTCCACTTCATTTTTGTTCATTTGTTCTTAACCACGGGGGGTTCAGCTTGTTGACCAATATCTTATCACATTCATTCATAAAGGGGTTTTAAATTATGAAAAATAATCTCAATATATTGTAGGTATTGGGGGGTGGGGAATGGGTATGGGGGGTATATAGGTATTTCAGGGGTATAAAAGGGTGTATCTAGTAAAAACAGGGATATCTCATAAAAATACAGGGTTTTAAATTGGAAATATGTGTTAGGAGGGGGGGATCAAAAAGGGGATTTTGGTAGGTATTTATTAATATCTAGTGGAATTGGGGGATTTAATATCGCATGAATGAAGGCGCTATGACATAGTTTCACTGAGTGAAGACCCCGTGTTCTTAACTAGCTTGTTATTTGTTAGATAGATGGTTTCTATGTTATTGTTCTTTGCAGGTGAAGAGGTCCATACCCTTCACTCCTAGAATTTGGCCACCTTTTGGCTGTAATAGTTGTTTACATAACCATGCATATTCCATCATTGTGGACGCACAATTCATGCACAAATCCCTTCGATAGTTGTGTTTCCTATTCAACTTAATAGACCCTCGCACATGTGGTAATTTTCTCACTGTTTGTGTGGCATTGCTGTGTTGTAATAATGCTACAGTGATTTTGTGTTTTCTTTTTCCATGCTACTGTGCATTTGTCTATGTGTTTTGCACACTATTGTTTCATTTTCTTTGCTTTCTACCAGTTTTTCACAATTTTGCAACCCTAATTGTTGATCACTAATGAACTTGAAATAGTTATATTTTTATTTAGTGATTAACTCACTTAGCCTAATATTAGGGAGTAAAGGGGTATTCCCTCGAAATCTACCTAGGTAACCAACTTTGAGGCTTTCAATGAGCCTCATTGTATCCACTAGTATTCAAGATATCTTATGTTCTTTGCTTACTTTACATGCTTTTTCTATATTAGTGTAAATCCACTTTTGCACACAAGCAAGGACCTAAAGACTCTAATTTCCCAAAGTTTTCTCTGCACCTCACACTTCATGTGAGCTTGGTGAATCAGAAAATGGGGAGAAGTGTGAAAGACCTCCATCACAAACTTTTATTTCAAATACCATTTTGTTTTGAAATCACCATTATCATCTTTAAAGTTGAAGTTAAATATCAATTTACATTTACTTTAATCTCTTTAGTTATTTTCAACAATCAATTTGCTTACCTCCCATGTGTTTGCATCACTAGCACACACTAAGCAACCTAAAAGCTCTTCCAATTCGATTATGCTCTTCACCTCACATTACTTGTGATCTTGGTGATTCAGGAAGGAAGGGAATTGTGAAATTCCTCCCTTACACACCTTAATCAAATTTAGACCCTTAAAAACACCAATTGTAATTTCTAACCAACTAAAATTCTCCACAAGAGGTCACAAAACAATATTCCAGTTAGGTAGGATTACTTGGACTAGACATCCAAATAATGTCGATCAATCTAGTTTCATTAGGATTTTGAAACATAGCATTGTTGACTTATAGGGTACTATCAAACCCTACTATCAGCAAGTGTCAAAAGACAATTTGGATAAGAAGGCACTATGGACAACGACATGAAAGCTGAGGTATAGCTTCCTTGATCCTCCCTATGAGTCACTTAACTTGTGTTAGGAGCATAACACTATACTGCCCAGGGAAAACCACTTATGATCCACACTTGACGAGGGTATCTTAGTGGCAAAAATTAGGATATCACCAAGGAGAAGTGGTGAGTTCGATTGACTCCTAAAGTCAAATATTGCCATTGGGAAGTGTTTCCAACCCTTTTTGGAACATAGCCCCATCGCCGGTATAACTGAATCTTTGTTACCTTCACCAGTAAATCATTGTGTGGATCCCATTATAACCATTGATTATTATTTTGGAAGTCCCAATTACATTTGATAGGAAGGACATCAGGTCTTTAGGGAATTTACATATATTTTCTTTCTAAATACAAGTTCACATAACTTGCAATTAATAAACCTACAAGTGGGATCATCTACACTAAACCAACATTGCACATATCACTCCCTCTTGCACCATTTTGCATCTATTGTGATTGGCATATTTTTGAATTTGTTCAATTGTGTTTATTCCTAGAATAAATCTCATTTGTTACACTAGACTTCGAACATAGAGGAATAAATCCACCTAAGGCAATCTTACGGACTACAGGGCCTCTCCCATCTCTCAAGGGTATTTTTCCCACAATATCCCCATGGTTCAAAGGGGATATACTCTATCCATGGCTTCTCCCATGAAACATTTATTAGATCGTTTGGCGAAGGTCATTCCTTGCTTAACTCATTTTCTCCTCTTGGAGAGAATTTCAATCCTTTTGCTTCATCCTCTTAGGGAAACAACATCACTTTATTTCCACCCCATGGTGGAAATTTTCCCTCATCTTATCCCCCTTCAAGAGGAGGCCACAAAACATTCTATTCTTCACATCAAAGTTAGATATCACCACCACATACTCCCTTCCCTTCTCCTTGAGGAAACAATACACATAGTACGACGGCGACAATAAATGCAAACCTGCAATTCATGGCTAGTTTGAATCTCTTTAATATAGCAAGGTTGGTAAATGACCCCATATATCATGATCCAACATGTCTATATATGGCCAATAAACTCCCCTCATATATCCCTAAGTTTGAAGGGAAGTATGGAGATGATCCTACCAACCATGCGATGTCTTTTCACTTATGGTGTTCCTCCAACATCATAGTGAATGAATTAGTGAGGCTTCTCCTCTTTCAACAAAATTTCACAAGAACCACTATGAAATGGTACGTGAATCTACCGGGAGCTTCCCATGCCACTTTTGGGATGATGTCCACTGCATACCTCATTTATTTTTAGCTTGACATACCCCACATTTGAGGTCTTGATAGTCTCATAGAATTTCAACAGAGAACTTCTACCCACATAGTGGACCATATCCATGAGTGGAGTAGACGTTGCACCTTGTGAAAAATAGACATTTAACCTTAGTTCATATTAGATTGGTTTATCAAATATCTCTAACCCACCATAGAAAAATATGTGGAAAAATACTTGCCGCAGACTGAGGAAGAGACCATCCAAAAGGACCATCTTTTCAATCTTATTTACACATAATTTAGGTACCTGTAAACCATCTTACCAGATGCCCCTTGGAATCGTTCCCTATACCCCCCATGCAGGTTCATCACAATCAATGGGTAGGACTATTAGATTCATTTCCCAATAGGGAAAAGTCCCCCCTCAAGCCCCTCCTATGCCACCTATCCTTATAATGTCGACATCCCCTACTACTCTTTCGAATCTCTCATTTGGACAACTACAGTATGGGCCATGCAGTCCTACTTACCCTAATGTAATCCAATTACCAATGGTACCTTTACTACAAATTACAAAACCAACTCCTACATCCACCTTATATGGAGCGCAACAAGCATATATCATAACACATGGGTATAATTCTTATTACCCATTCCCATTTCCTCCTGGTTTGATCCCCATGCCTCCTATGGGGGTTAATTTAGTACAATGTTCTTTCACGCAACAATCTCAACCTTTTAAGTAGTTGAACAGTGCCAATCCTTAGATTCCTCAAAATCAAGGGAGGAATAAAGGTAAGAACAAGTAGAACTAGCAGCAAGGATAAGGGGGAAACCATCCTTCCCAACAGAACCAGAACCAGGGTAACCAAAATTAAGGGACTAATAACCCTCCAAAACAAGGAAAAAATGTCAAGTTGAGGACCAATTATTCCTGCCCGATTTGGGGAAAGTATGGTCACTATACTCACCATTGTCCACTCATCTCGGACTTCCAATATATGGTGGAATCCAAGAAGAAGACAAAAATCAATCCCCCTTATGCACCTAATGCACCACAACCATAATAAGTTGTCTTGCAAAAACCCTTTTCCAACCAAGGGGCAGTAACTCAAAAACCGGACCCTCGACCCTCAAACAATAACTTCTTTCAAAACATTTACATGAACATGACAGAGGCCAACCTCCTAACTCAAGACAAAGGTTGTGGTGGGCCTAGACCCACACCAGGGGAAGAGGAACCTATTCCCTCCAGAGGCCATTTTCAAATCCCTTTCCCAATCGGTGAACACATCTCGATGATTCCAAAGGCGCCACTTAGACATGCCCCCCATAACCCCCACATGAAATTTTCCCACAACTGCAATATTTTGGATGACTTAGCTTAGTCCTCAGCTTCCATGTCCAAGTTAGAAGTGCTCCATTCATGCCCAACTCAAAGGAAGTAATTACTTAATGAACTTGGTGCCATTTATCCTTCATAATCGTGCCTTATGACTTTTGACCTAGACTCAAGGTGAACTGTGACTACCCTCATCAATCACATTTCGAGTTCCAATTATAGTTAGAATCATTATGATTCATCAACGCATCGTTGATGAAGGTGCATCTACATGCACAATGTCATCAAAAGTTTGGAAACTATTGGGCTCACTTGATTTAGTCCTCTCATCTATCAACCATAGCGCAAATGATGGGAGACCATCCCAGCCAAGAGTATTGTGCCAAAATATTCCCATCGATCTAGGGGGAAATATTGTAATGATTCATATTGAAGTCGTAAATGCACAACTTGACTACAATATCCTTTTAGGTCGTAGCTACATGTACGATATGAAGGTGTTTTCCTCTAAGGTATTCTGCATTATGATGTTTCCCTTTAATGGGACGATCATCACTATTAGTCAGCTCAACTACTATGACCGTCATGCCAAGAACAAACCTGAAAATGTGCTACCCATTGTAGATGAAGTCAATAAACCCTCTTACGTTGATGTATTCCCTGGTGTGTACACTGACTCCAACCTCATTGGGGCATATTCAAATCCTCTCATTGAAATATCCAACTTGACATATGAGATCATGTGCACTATTTTCACCTCTAAAAATGAGCCTCCCACCCTATCAAAATCACCATGAACACCTCTAACAAGTCATGTAATTGAATCCATTAGTTCCCCCCATATTCAAAATACCATTCTTGTAGCCTCACCAGAAGAGTGCAAGGGACGTTGGTCATGGTTCATTTAACTCTCTTTGGGATCACTTTGGGAATACATGTTTGGTACCTTACGCCACCTTACCCAAATATGGCCTCAAAACCTGTAGCACACTATGATTTTGTGTTGGTACAACCCGTTACACCATCTAGACCACACATTGAGCCAACCATGCCTACGACCAAGCCAAATATTGTTGTCACTAAAACCACTAATGGGGGCATAAATCAACCAAAGTTGAAATGCCCCATCATGACCAAACCTCTTCCTGAACCATCATTAGCAATAACTAAGCCTAAAGTAGGGGACAAAACTCAATCAAAATTGAAATATCTCGTAATGAAAAACCCTCCTATAGTGAGGGTCACCCCACCGTGTACCCTATGTGGGAAATAAGGTCATGCGACCAACTTGTTCCACACCTTGCTGAAGCTCAGAAATTTTATCAATACCCATGTTAGCATGGCGCATGCATCCCTTACTACAATAGGAGGCACACCTTCAACCTCATCATCGCCCAACAAGGCCAAGAAGTCCAATTCGTTACACACCAACCATGAATGTTTGATTTGCTTTTAGTTTGGGCACTATACACACTATTGTCTCAATCTCCCTCAATTTTGGGACACCTTGATGACCATTTGCCTCACCCAACCTTTGGTTGAGGTTCCTTCACATCAAACAATAGAAACAAATTCCATCAATGTTTTCACTACATTAGTGGTAACATAGGTTTTTTCTACTCCCAAAATGGTTATCTTAGAGACACTTAGCACTAAGACACCTATGCCACAAATACCATAACCTACCCATATTGAACCAAAAGCACAATATGATGGATGTGTAGTCTATATGAACCATACTCATATGATCCTTACCTAGAGTAGTACAATCACCCAAAACATACTATCTCTCCAACAAATTTCACACACAAGCCTATATGTGTCAGGATATCAAATCCATGTCAATCATGTGGTGACACTACCCATTACTCATTTTAGTGCACCATCTTACCCCTCGAACGACAATTGTGCCTTGAACATATGCGCCTATAATATCAACTTTCTAACTTGAGGGTATTCCCACAAGGCTTATCCACTGATAAAATTATTCCCCCTTTTGTGTATACCATTGATACTATATCCTCCCTATCTGGTATACTCACTAGTGACAAGTCATCATCATCAGATGATTACCAAGATACACAACATCCATTATATAATTAGTCACCAAGGTCCTCCCTATCCATGTGTTGGGTGCATGTCCATTCATCTAATTCCACTACCACTTAAATATGACTCGCAATCCCAACACATGGAGGACCCTACCAAGGAAAGGGTTGAACCATTTTTTTCACCCTCTTTATTGCCTATTTTTACTTTCACAAGAATAATGTAACATTCTATGTGTTTGATCAAGTTGGCTGAAAACTAAAACTATCCTTTTTTTATAATGTAGATGACCTCCCTCTCTGACAACTACATTAGCTTCGCAGTTTGTCCATGCCATTGGTAAAAAAATATAGCATCTACTGCTTGGGATATTTATAAACCCTCCCAAAATCTATACCACATAGGAGGAGTTTCCCTAGGGGCACTCACTAATAACCAAACATAATATGATGCCACAATTGGTCTCTTAACCGATGCAATCCATCTCGGCATATGCTATTTACACATGCACTTAGACTCCCAACTAGTTGTCTCCCAGCTAAACAATGTATTCCCTGTCCTCAATCCGCTCCTCTTCCGCAATTTCTTGTGAGTGTGCCCTTTTATACGACAATTTGAAACCAATACTTTCAGACATGTCTCAAGGAAAGCCAATTCATTTTCCATCTACATTGCAAATGAGGTGTTGAACTGGCACCTAATACATCAATCATATATCTAACCATATACAAACAAATAAACAGTATATATTGTTGGCCCTAGGAATGTGTAAAGTTTGGTCCATAAGTTTTGGGAATTCTGGTCGTGGTATGAATATGGTTGCGACGGAGCAAAGATGGAAATGGTTAGCTCCAGAATTTTGGGCAATTTTTGGGGAAACATAAAATGTATGCGATGAATTATTTAGAAAATTCGTCCACTTATGGGTAGTGGGAACATGATGTAAAATCGACCGTTAGAGTCTATAATAATGTAAAAGGGTTCAGTTTTTAGAGAGTTAGAGAAAAAGGAGAGAGAAAATATGCGATAGAGTCAGTCGAGGGTAAGTTTTGAAGAAGTCTATACTATTGTAGGTTGTAGTGAAAAGGGTGAACACGAGTCGTAAGGGTCATGTAATGTTGATCTGCAATATATGTGCATAGATGCAATGTAAAGGATATTTGGGATATGCTTGCAGGATGTGTGCACAAACCAAAGGATTCAAGACATGACTCATGCCAAATGAAGAGCGATTTTTTGGTTTTCTCCCATATAGTTTTCCACATTAAATTCTCTATGTCAAATGATGTATGTTTTGTGTCTGATGCTTTCTGATTTGTTGCGGATGATAATATTTCTGATGAAATGGAATAATAGTGATGTGATTTAGATCTATTACATTTCCATATGTTGTTGATTATCAATGACTATTTACCTATCTATATCATTGGGTAGTATGTTGGGTATTGGTATGGAGATATCCCCTTCTACAACTGCAGAAGCCTAGTTCCTATAGTCCCTATAGGTATCTTAGGTGAGAATTCACTTGCGTCACAGGTGTTGCCGACGAGGTTATGCTCTACTGGGCCAATTCCTTGGGTTTTGTTGGCCGAGCTAGAAGGTTGAACTTGGGTTAGTCGAAGCAAGCCAACAAATGGTTCTATTTCCAAGACTAGGATCATTGTGAAGGGGACATGTTTTGGCACCTGATGAAGCCTAAGATTCGGTATTGGGTGGACCACAAATCTAGAGGATTTGCACAAGAAGAAAGTAAGGGGTCGCGGTTGACTCTGAAATAATGTTAGAAAGGTATTTTCCTGTTGTATTGTATAAATGGTTGGCGAGGCTAGCAACACAAAAGACAAGTTATCAAGGAAGAGAACCTGGGGGGTGGACTCGTCGGCTGATACGCCGACTGGAGAGTGTTAGCAATCCTATCTCTATTGATGTCGACTTCTGGGCTGATAGCATTTTGGAAGGATACATTAATGAGATTATTGTACACACTATTAAAACATTTAGTGAAGATGAGAGGCAATTATTCCAAGGTCCTAGAGGCAGATATTTGAAGTCTATAAAGATGTGGGTTATAATGATAGTATGTGAAAAGGGAATGCTAAGGATGGAATCCAACAAGTAAAACATTGTGTGTGGAGGACATGGGTCATGATGAAAGGAAGGACTGAACAAGATGGAAAAATTAAGTTGAGATGTTCCCAGCTGATAGAGAGACCGATGAAGAGGGTGGCCACCTAAGGAGTGGAAGAAAATTACGGTCGAGTAAAAGGAGAAGATCTGTGACAGGAAGAGAGAGTTATAGTGCGATCATAAGAGGGAACTACGAGTTGGTGCCACAACTCAAGAAAAATTATTGCAACTAAGAGGAGGCACCGGATTCGTACTAGGCCTAAGACTAAGACATACCCATAGCTACGCATACATATCCAGTGTCAGAGGTAATACCTAAAATTGTTTCAAAGTGCTTTTTGTCGAATAAAAGTAATAGTAATAGTAAAGATAGTGGTTAGAAAGTTCCTGCTAGTGGCACATCTCATTCGGGTTTGTTAGTACCCCAAGCACATACGATGGCCGGGGATGACATGAAATTATCTATATTCAATGGTAATGGGTTGGAATACCCTGAGAAACATTGTTTTTTGTGTGAGGTTCTTTGGACTATGTGATAGGTCCAGGATGAGGCCATAAAAAGGGATGAGATGATTACAACCTTTAGGGGTTGTTCTCTCGATTGGTGCATGAATTTTTCTATGGTTCTTGCAGGAAACCCTCATAAGTCATTAGATCAGATTTGGTCTCAGCTAGTAGATGAATTTAAAAATCCCAAGTATGAGTTGCAATGCATCACAGAGTTAAAGGAGATCAAGAAAATGTCAGGAGAGTCTATTTGGGATTTCAACTAGAGATTCAATACCATGATGTCCAAGGTAAGTTTTCAAATGTCTAATGTCCAACACAAAGAATGGTTCATTGCAGCACTATTGCCACATATGGCATGTCCCCCTGATGCACCAGAAGATAGTGCCCTAGAGAGATGATCTCGATCTTGTTATGAAGTTAGAAGCTTCTCCAGTTGGAGAAATTGGTGCATGGATGATAAATTTAGACACAGTTAGCTAATCTAACATTAAAAATACAAGATATCAAGAAAGGAAAATAAATCCATGAGGAAGTCTAGTGTACATGATGCAAAACAAAAATCCATCATAAGGATTCATGTGCAACCTTCCTAGATTACCTTGCATCATGATTGTTGAATCTATTAAGTTCACAAGGAATGTCATGGTGTTGAGTTTTCCAAACAAGAGGTCATCGCTCAGAGGAATGTATCTATCACTTGAGGGGATCCCTTATATTGTTTGAAAGGGACCCCAAGGTACCACTCTAACCACCACAAATCTTAGAATATAGAGATTTGATATCGATGAGAGCTGAAGTACATGATAAGACGAGGGTCTTATCATGTGAACCACGATGATTTTGTAACCAAATGTGAGACTGACATACCTAACACAAGAATGGTTGATAAGTGTGGGGATGATGACTTCCTTTGAACAATGTAAACTTAGGGAGTAATGGATGACAAATTTCTTCAAAATAGAGGGACATAGTGTAATGAAGGGAGGAAAACTGTAGATAAAGGGCTTTGTGGGAGACACAATACTGAGGGTAATGGTGACTGAGAAAAATGGAAATGTTGGGAATATCAAGACTCAACTACATTGATGAAAGGAAACCAAAGGGTTGCTTCCAAAAGAATAGGGTGGTTCCCATGGTTTTGAGTGGATCGGGGAACTGATTGTACAGAAAGAATAATTGGTGGGGTCCCCATGGTTTTGAGCGTGTTAGGGGACTAACTTGATGACGAGTGGGATTCCCATGGTTTTTGGTGAGTCGAGGAATCAATTTTGATGATGGAAGGAGTTCCCATGGTTTTGATTGGGTCGAGAACTTTTTCCAAAATGTGTTGGGGGTTGTTTGAAAACATGAATACAAGTGCCCCATGAATCAATGCATAGAGTATTCTTCTGGGAATAACTGAATAGAATTGGTATCTGTGAAGGGAGCGGGCTCGATTGTTTTCTTCGCGGGGGTGATGATATGAAGAAGAATACATATGGTAGATTTCTCATGGGGGATTGATTGGTCAACCGTGAATCGATATTGTAACATGTGTAGAGGAATGATATGGAATCAACTACTGAGGGTGGGGGAGTACACACAAAATTTTTAAAATGATGAACTATGGGTTGATATATTCGTACTAGATCAAATTCTTAGATTTAGAAATGGTGTGCATACCCAATGGGTGCCAAATTATGTCGGGGTTGGAAATGGTGTGCATACCCAAGAGGGAAATATGTTATTCTGAATATTGACATTGATGGTGCATCGTTACTTAGAATTAGGACTCTATGATTATCAATGGGAGTACTAGTGAATGCAATGTAAATAGAGGGAAAATGTTTCCTATATGCCAGTCTAGGGATGATACCTATGCTATGAGTAATACACCATTGCTAGGGGACTTGGAATTGTAATGTATTCATTGTTATCATGCACACAAGATACTAATACCCAAGTGCAATAAATATCAGAAGAAAGAGATTGACATTGCATAAATACGAACCAAAACATGGTGCCCCTATGGTGTGTGTGTGTGAAGAATAGGTGCCAGATGAAACTTTTCATAGGGGAGAGCGAGAAGTTTCACTTCATATATCTTGCCACACTGATCATGTTGGTGTAAATAGTTCTCCAAACATAATTACAGTGTGGCCATGGTACATGTTTGAAATCAGGTCCAAATGTCTATAAATAGGGCGGGGCCTGCTTTTTGAAATCATTTTTACTATTTGATTTTTGAGATCTAAAGGGTGTTTTTGCTGATTATGGGAAATATGTGAATCCATTTTCCAAGTTTTAATATCTAGGTAAGCCTAAACCTTATCCTAACAGGAGTTATTGGGGAAATGGGTGGAGAGACTAGAGTTGTTGATGTTGTTGTAGGTGGGGTTTCTCTCGCTAGGGAAGCAACTTTAGGGGATAGGGTCGTTGCGATCTTGGTTGGATTGTAGAGGTTGTTAGGGTTTTTTATCAAGGGTGTTGATGATTGAGGGATGAACGAGCTTGAGGATGATGAGATGGATCATACTCTTCAGCTACTAGCAGAGTTAGGGGTTGGTTGGAATCAAGTGATGCAATCGATGGCCATAGATTTCCATTCTATATGGGGAGTGCAAGAATGACAGGGTCCCCCTATTGGGAAAAGACCATCACCAAGGCCAGGAGCATCCTAGGGACCAGGTTCAAGGGTTGTAGCAAGAGCAGAGGTAGAGGTGATTGGGCCCCTGGTTAGTATCTATCCTTGTGACCTAGAACAAGGAGGGGTAGATTGATTTCCTAGTGATATGCATTGTTTTGTATAGGGATGAGAGCCCATTTTGTATTTTTGTATAGATGGAGCTTATGGGAGGCCTAATTTTTTATGTACCCAAATAAGGATGATGATTATTTTTGTATATGGCCCTATGAGGCCACTTTTGTACATGACACATTTTGTGACGAGATATATACATATACCATTTTGGCGGCGTTTTCCATATTTCTCATGTATGTGTGATGTATATATCTTGTTGACATCTTTTCTCAAAATTATACTTGGTATATGTAAAAAGTGTCAAAAATAAGGAAAAAGGAGGGTTTCTTAAAGATTCAAAATATTGAGGTGTGTATTATTATAATATAAAAGAAATTTCTCTTCGTGCACGGAGCTAACCCAATTTTTTCATAGAACCAAGGGAGAAAGTGAAAAGCACTAGTGAATGATACATACGGTGTATGCACATGATCACTTGACCCAAATATGATGTCGGGAGGCGAGATGAAATGATCATATGGAGAAGATTTGGTCAAGATAAGACCAATGGTTGGCAGGTGATCTGGAGCACAGAGCAGCACGAGAGATAAAGGAGAAAATTGGTAGAGGATTATAAACTACGCTCCACATGGCGTAATGTGGTGAGATACGCTAGAAAAATGGTAAAGGGAAAACCACTTTCTTCGGCTTCCACAACCAGTCTCCTTGCATAATAAAAAAGATTATTGGTAATTGTAAAAAGGTTTATTTTGTCACGACATTCAGGAAAAAGTGAGACGTTGACAACGTGGGTCTATGGTTCAAGTTGCTATCTGAATGTCAACTACAGGATTTCCGCCACCTCCTAGGTAGCTCTAACAATTTATTTCCTACTGGGTTTATGCTATGGAAGAAGCTTAAGTTCATTTTCCCTCTACAAGTTTATGGATAGAAAATAAGAGGTTATAGTTGATAGAGAAGGAAATGTATTCGACCCAATTCTCTCCGTGTGCAACATTTATCAGTCCAAAGAATAATTCTGGAGTTTTAAGTCACAAGGAAGAGATGTTTTGAATGTGTGGAATTATTTCCTATATTATTTCTTTGTCGAACAGACCCTGTTTTACCCAGAATTTGTAGAGTGGTGTGTTAACAATTATTCTCCCACTGAGAGAGTAATTATGAAAAAAAGTGCTACTAAAATCCATTTTCAGGTTAATGCGAAATTCATCCGTGAGGTTCTGAATGTGCCCAAATTTTTTCCTGAAAATTCTAAAGTTTTTAGTGAGGAAACCTTGGTCCAAGTGTATAGAGAATGTAAGCCTAAAATTATAATGCCTTTTTCTCAAAAAATATAAAAGCTGGTAATTTGGTACAGAGTCTTAACTTTCCCTTAAGAGTTCATCTTTTTCAAGAAGAATTCCAGTTGAAATTTTTAGTGTTGAGTCAAATACTGGGATATGATGATGATAGGTCGATGACTGAGCTTATGATAGGTTTTCTATTGAATACGAATTTACCAAAACTAGAGTCAAGCCAAGTCTATTGTTTTGGCTTAGATGAATTCTTAGCCACTTCAATTCATTTTCAGCTAGCATATTTTTCCAAGTTGAGACATTTCAGGTATCAGTTGTACTTACTGAATATATTCCTATGCTCCAATGTTTCCGAAATACATTTCATTAGTACACTTTTCTCTCCTAAGCTTCCTGGATAGATAAATTTGTTTGAATTTGTAAATAAAATCATGGCGGAGGTGTACAGAATACTATTTGATGAATAACTATCTAGAGTATTAGATGAAATGGAAGTACTTTGCATCCATATCCATAAAGTTGTACATGGGATTGGTTTTTATATAAGGAATTCACTGTTGTTCGCGTGTATGATTACACAAGACCACCTTACAAATTACTTGTCTTTTTTAGTCCTAGGATTTTTGCGTTAGAATTTATCAGACAGAGGTTGTGTTTAGAAGAAGAGCACTTTGGTTCTTTTAAGAAGTCTTCTGATGTAAAGTTCCCATTCAGGATTGACCCTTTCATTTTTAAAAACAAAGTTGTGTTAGATATTGTTAATTTTTTTTAGAGTTTATGGAATTCCAAAAAATGGAGAGGATAAACTATGATCCACGACATATCATATCACAAAGGAGACAACAAAATAAAAACAAGGCCTTTGAGTATCAACGAATGGAAGGCATGGATAAAATGGCTAATTTGTTGGAGATTGAGTAGGATTGTGAGGAGATCAAGGAAGAAGCAATAGAGGTGGTTGAAGAAAAAAAATGACTTGGATTTGATAGTACAAACACCATCGAACTCTACTTTAGTAAATAAAAGGGCCCTTTTGGAAATAAACATAATGGATGTCTATGATGAAAACTAAAGAAAAACAATAAAGACACATCCTGGAAAGGAAATAACAATACAAGATGATCATAGTGTATATGATACTGAAAAAGGGTCTTATTTTACAACAACAACGTGTACAAATACAAGAATATTCTTTTATTGATGAAGGTGGAGAAGGATCAGACTTTAGATATAAATATAAGTTTGACTTTGTTTCTAGCTATGCACGAAAAAAGAAGCAATCTTTAGATGAAACACAAAATATTTTTCCCCATGTGAGAAAATTAGGAGATCAACAATTGTTTCCAATTTCCACCAAGGATTTAGAGGGAATACCCTTAAATTTTCTATGGTAGACGATGAGAAATTTTCTAAAATGGAGTTTAGTATAGATAAAATCAACGTGCCTGATAAAATCCATATCCATAGACAAACCAATGATGTTTTATATTCTGATTTATTGAAGGACACATTGAAAATTAGAAAAATGCATTCAGTAATCGATAAGTTGGAGAACCAACTCCGATAAGAGAAAGTGGAGAACAAAGCTAATTTAGTTTAGATTAAAAAATTACAGGAATACCTTATAACTTCAAGGACTGAACCTGCCAATGTTCAAGTAACTAAAAAATTGCTAGAAGAAAAGGAAAAAATTATCCAAGCCATTAAGAAAAAATTTAAAGTTCCAGGTATGCAGCACGTCCACTTACCAGAGTTGACAGTGTTACAACAAGAGTAGGAGAAAATTCACCAGGAATTAATGGAATTTAAGGGGAAAATGTTAAAGTTACAGAAGGATAAATAAGATTGGGAAATTAAACGATGTGGATTTGTGTCCCATATTTTAAATTTTAATGTCAATTGAAAATAAGAAGAGGAAGTACTGGAGGAGTTGATGAGACAACCTTTGATTCAAAATGAAGATCAAGTAAACGAATATCCCACTGACGAATTGTCTATTTCCATGTCACAGATAAATTTGAGAGAGAAAGAAATCAAGGATTTGAAAGAAGATAATGTCAAGATTAAGAAGGAATTGGCTCAAATTATTAAATAAAGGAAAAAAATATCAGGTGAAAAGAAACAACTACAGAAGAAGATCAACGAATTGAATGAACAGGTGACAGGAAAAGTACCCCTACAAGGATCTAAACATCTTATTTGGGATACATTGACTATAGAAATTACCAAGTTTAGATCTTATTTAAACTATGTGAATGATAAGCATGTAATAGTGGATTTCGATCTTCAAAGGTGTAAGTTGGTGAATAGAAATCTGGACAAAAAACTATTGGAAACTGCATAAAATGCTATTAATTTCTTAAAAAATTTGACATATGAAGATATACAAGAGATGGGAATCAAGGATAGGCTAGCCATCATTCTATGGGCTAGAAAGTTTATTAATAAGCACAATCTGGTCAAAGTTGTGCAAGATAAAGCCAATCAGATGCTTTTGCAGGTTAAATATTTCAAGCAGATGTATCAAGAACACTTTGATGAAGGTCTTCCTCCTTTATGGGATGATAATGGCTAGTTATTGTCCCAAGAACAATATCATAATATGTTGGTGCATAATCGAATGGACCATTCAAAGTTCGAAGAATTGACAGAAAAAGTCATTATAGAGACATTGACAGATGAATTTGAGATATTTGAGTGGTTCCATCACTAAAAGAAGTCTACCACCTATTTCTTACACCTAATACGTGGATTTAGAGGTGGCGATCAAGGAAATGATGGATTGTGACCTCCCAAATCATGAACAATGGAAAGTTGTGGAAAAATTTGGTAAGACCAAATACAGAATACACAAATGATGAACATGTGTCACAATCAAAGGGAGTAGTTCGGATATCTCTTTGGCCTACCACATGGATTTTCTATAGAATTTGTTTTTATGAAAAATTTCAGGTACTAGGTTCCTAGGATTTAGGGATTTAGTTAAAGGAACATTGAGTTACAAGAAGTTTGTTAAAAATTTGCTCAAGGATTCATTTTTGTAAATAATTTGCATTTTATGATGTATTAAGGGTTGGATCCCAAAGAAAAGAAGCAGTCTATTCATGGACAATAACTTTTTAATACAATTTTGCAGAGAATAGATAAAATGAATTATTTTCTGAGAGATAAATTCTTGTGGTAGTAGTTTTAAGTTTGCGATATTCTCTATGTGTACATAAATTCTTGTGGTAAAGGTTTTAAGTTTGTGATCTCCTCTATGTGTCTGTGTAAATATTTACCTCTGTTTTCCATTATGTGTCTTTCTTCTTAAGTATTCAATTGGGAATAAATGGTTTGGAATTCATCTATGGCGCTCCAAATGCATGCAGCTGAATACTTATTATTTTATGTCTAACATGACATTAAATTTCTTCTCTAGTTTGAATATTTGATGTAATGGGTTGTTTTTTCTTGATGTCTACTACCATCCAATACTGAAACTTATGATTGAAGAATTATTTCCTTCCTAGCTTCTAAAATCAGAGACAGTTATTTCTTTTTATCTGCAAAACTGAACATCTTTATTGGCATGACTCCATTTGCCCAATGGTTTCTTTATTTGATCTTGCCATCATAATCTGAAAAATTGGTGTGATTCATGTTTGGAAACTCTAGCCCTTGTACTTGAAAAATATTACTATTTCAATGACCTTAGGTAGTAATTTTGTTGAGGGAGCCGCTCTAACTAAAAAGGGTAGTTTTAGTTTAAATATTGGTTTGAGGTTACCTTGGGAATTTCCTCTCACAGACAAAGGAATTTTCTAATTGATAAGATTTTGGCGTCGTTGTCGGGGAATCTAAAATAACAATTTTCCCTTGGGAATGAACGACATAGATTAGATCTGATTCCTAGGAGTAAACAGGATTTGGGTGATATAACAGGATGATATTTTGCTCTAGTGACTCGACAATGTTCAATATTTGTTCAAGATAAGTGTGATCATTAAAGAAAATCTGGATTCAAGAAGACATACAAGGAGTAATCCAAATCCTATCCCACGAGATACTTTTCAAGATACATAAAGAATCCTTAGGAAGAGTAAGACCCAGTTACAAGCAAGTACATCTAAAATTCAGAGATCTTTTTCTTTGCCAAAAGGGGAAATTACTAGCCTTGAAACTAATTTTCCTGAATTCAAGTTCGAAGGTTTATTTTTTAGAACTAAATCTGAAACAAACCTCAATAAAGGAATATTTTATGAACATAAATTCCAATCCAATTTTATAGACTCCTTGTGGGAAAGTTTACAAGTCTCTAGAGAAATTCATCCTTTAGCCTCTGATAATAAAATACAAGATAAAGGGAAAAAGCCAAAAATTTCCCAAGACAACACTTCTACTTAAAAGGATATACCAAAATTTCCCCTCCAAAATCTTCCAAAATCACCCCCTAGAGCCATGGCTATTAGGTTTGTTCCTCTTGGATTACCTGGTCAGTTGCATGACCTCCCTCAAAATTATGTCGAGATAATTGTCCTTTTTTTATGGAGAAGGAAATGTTACTACACAACAACATTTGGATAAATTTGGAGATTTTATAGATTTAGAGGAAGTAGATGATGAAGATGTCAATATGATTTTGTTTGCACAAAGTCTTTCTGGAGAAGTGAAAAAATGGTTTAAAGGTCTCTGGGCTGGGAGCATACATAGTTTTAAAGAATTTGAGACAAATTTCCTAGACAAATGGGAGGATAAGAATAATCCTTTACATATTTTGACTCTGTATAATAATATTAAGAAGAATAATGGGGAATTTGTTCAAGAGTTCTCAACTAGATTGATGAAGTTGTACAATTCTATCCATACTAACATAAAGCCCCCTACTGGAGCTGCAAAACTCCATTTTGCTGACTCTTTTGACAGTGATTTCACTTTATTATTGAGAGAAAGGAAATATTCAAAACTTGAAAGTATGATCAAAGATGTTGTTGAAGTTGAAGTAAATCTTATGGCCTCAGGAAAAATGAAACAAAAAATAGAGGTTGATAAGAGTAAAATTAGAGAAGAAGGACAGTATTCTAGTTCTCAATCCATGGATTCTAAGTTTGAATTGATGATGTGGACAACGAAAAATTTAGTAGATAGATTATGTTTGGACAATAGACCAGCTGGTATATATCCATCTAAGCCTCAAGTTAGAAATCCAAATTTTAGAAGACCTCATTTTCCCCAAATAAGGCAAAGGGACTAGAGAAATCAGGCGGATCAACAAATTCGAGCCCCATTTCTAGAAAATTATGTAGAAAATGAAGGAAGTGAATCACTCGAGGATCAAATACATAGTTTGGAGCAGTCCCAACCCCTCTTTTACTTGACAAAAGAGGAATATAATTGGTCTGTCTAGAACAGTATCAGAAGGGGTATCAAAACATAGTGATGGATTTCCAAAAGAGACATAACCTCAGAAGTAAGGGTAAAGAAGCACCGATGAATAAGAATTCCAATGATCATCCCTGAACTAGAAAAAGAAATCAAGAAGGTCACTAAGTCAGATTATCTTAAGAAAGACATAATTACCAAAGAAGCAGAAGTACCTCAATCATTTTTAATATGACAAATGACATATCAAATATTAAGATTTCTGTCCCTTTTAATGAGATTTTAAGAAATACATAATATATGACTCAAATTTCCAGAATTATAAAGGGAGAGGAAGACCAACATCGCGACACATTGTAGCTTCATGATGATGCTCCTATCATCGTTTTTGGCCCAAATATTGAACACACAGATGAAGATATGCCTCCATTCTATCTAAGTCTCAATATTCATGACACGACCCTTCATAATGCTATGTTGGACTTGGGATATTCTCATAATCTCATTCTGAAAGCTGTAGTGGAAAGTTTGGGATTAGACATCACAAGGCCATATAAATATCTTTTCTCTTTTGATTCCAGAAAGTTGATATGTTTGGGGTTAATTAAAGATATGGTGGTTTCTTTGACTCAAATCCCATCTAAAAGCATTGTGATGGATGCGGTAGTAGCTGATGTTCCACCTAAATTTGTAATGTTATTATCCAACTCATGGGATTCTAAATTAAAGGGGATGTTACAAATGGACATGTCATACACAACCATTCCATTTTTTGGTTATCAGAGGAGGTTATACGGGGAAAATCAATTGACATATGTAGTTAGTAACCAAAATATGTCAGTGAATCATCCTGTATGTCCCATGGATACAAATATTGGTTCTTTAATTTTTTACTATGATGATAGCCCAGGAGAAACACATGTCAATAATATTGTTGTAAATAAAGAAGAAGGTCAAATTTTTCGCCAAAGTAGTTATCAGATGACTCAAAAGGAATAGGATCTCAAAAAAAAAATTGGATGCTAAAGGATTGTGGAACATGGATTTTGATGGAGCAACAAAAAAAATGGTGCAGGAGGTGGCGTATGGATTAGATCCCCAAGTCATGATTCAAAACTTCTTTCTTTTGAATTAGCCTTCGAATGTACAAATAATGATGCTGAATATGAGGCTTTAATTCTGGGTCTAAATGTTTTGAACGATTTGAGAGCTAGGAGGGTAGCAATATATGGGGATTCATAATTGGTAGTTAATCAAGTAAATGGTGTATACCAAACTAAACATCCAAAAATGGGAGCTAATAGAAATGAAGTATGGGACCTATTTGGAAACTTTTTTACTGAACACAAAATTTTCCTGTTTCCATGGGAACAAAATAGCATTGTAGATACCCTAGCTACTACTACCAGCACTTTCAAGATTCCAATTCATCTGAACATAAAGTATGAGATTGTGATTAAACACAGACCCTCCATACCAAATAATGCAAAACATTGGCAATTATTTGAGGATGATCAACAAATAAAAAAGTTTCTAGAATTGACGGATGAATTTGCAGGGACAAGAATTGATGAAGAAAATGAGAATGGTTTGAAAGATCAGCAACACAATGGTATTGATGATTCTGATCCTAACCCAGAAGATTTGCTTAATAACATAGGGGGAAAATAAATAATTCATCTGAAAAATAATTGTGTTCCTAAAGGATTGGTTCTTTTAGAGAAATTGTTTGACAACAACAATGTAGCCAAGAATCCCAGGGTTAGCCCAGATGTTAATGAAGTACAAGAGTGCAATATTAGAACAGAGCAGCAGCCCAAGATGGTGAAATTATCCAAGCTCTTATATTGAAAGGAAAAAGACATATATATTGAGTTAATGAGAAAGTTTTCAGATGTCTTTGCATGGAATTATGAAGATCTGAAGGAATATGATACTTTCATAATCCAACATACCATCCAAGTAAATCCTAATGAGAACCATTTCAAACAACATTTGAGGAGGATAAACCCCACATTGATGCGTCTTATAGAAAAAGAAGTCAAAAGGATTTTTGATGCTAAAATCATTGTCTTTTTGAGGTTTTCAAAGTTGATTGCAAATTTGGTGCCTGTGAGGGAAAAGAGTGGGGAAATCCGGTTATGTGTAGATTTCATAAACTTGAATAAAGTTTCCTTGAAATATAACTATCTTCTTACAACAATGGATCATATTTTGTAGCAGGTTGTTGGAGCAGAAAGGATGTCTATGTTAGATGGCTTCTCGGGTTACAATCAGATCAAAGTTCATCCAAAAGACCAAGAGAAAACAACCTTTACTACACCATGGGGAACTTTCATGTATTTTAACATGCCTTTTGGATTAATGAATGCAGGTGCTACTTTCCAAAGAGAAATGGATATAGTGTTAATTTGCAGAGGAAATAGATAAATTTGGGGTGGTATACATGGATGATATAACTATTTTTTATAAAGTTGATGCAGATCATTTGAAACATCTGGAAAGGGTTTTTTCTGAAATGCAAGAAATTTGGGGTTTCTCTTAATCCTAAAAAGTCCCACTTCGTCATGAAGGAAGGTAAATTGTTGGGGCATATAATTTATAAATGTGGGATAAAAATCGATCCAGATAGGGTGGCTACAATCCAAAAAATTGGAATTCTAAGAAACACCAAAGAAATTCAATTGTTCCATAGAAGCACTACAACAAAACCCTGTAGTTAGCATCTCTTTTAGCTTCCTTTTTAGTGTCCATTATCATTTTTAGTGTATTTTTCTTCAGTTTTTGGACAAAGTGGACGCTTTTCCATGAGATGGCGCTTTTAATGGCGTTATTTGCATCCCGTTTAAAAATTTGGCGCTATTTTGGATGCTAATTAGCATCCCAATTAGCGTCCCAATTAACGTCCCAATTAGCATCCCAATTTACGTCCTAATTAGCATCCCAATTATCGTCCCAATTAACATCCCAATTAGCATCCCAATAAGCGTCCCAATTAGTGTTCCAAATAGCATCCCTTTTTAAAAGTTGACGCTATTTTGGGCGCTAATTAGCATCCTAATTAACGTCCGAATTAGCATCATAAGTATCATCCCAATTAACATCCAAATTAACATCCCAATTAGCGTCCAAAAAAACTTCCCATATTAACGCCAAGAATAGATTCCAAAAAAAATGTCATGAATAGCATAGAACCATATATTAATCCAGGGTTAGCGATAGGAATTGTGCCATGAATGTTGGCAAGAAAAAAATCCAACATAGCGCCAATTATAGATCCAAGTATTGCGCCTAAAAAACATCCAACATAGTGCTAGGTATAGATCTAGGTATAGTGCCTAGAATAATGCCAGGAATATCGAAAGGAACTGTGCTAGGAATTGGACTAGGTTTAGAGCTAGGAATTGTGTTCGGAAAATGTCTGACATAACATCAGATATATCAATTCCAATGTCAATGTCAATGATCATGATTCATGTGATAGTACTTTTTGATTTTGATTTATCATAGTGGCACCTAAATGATCGTAATTGTTAACCCAAAAAATCCGTCACTCAGCTCTACATAGCCTACACCACCCAAGGACACCCACACACGACCCTCATTTGACCCCATTGGACCCCCACACCCTAAAAAAGGCTTAAAAGTGTGCAAAAGGGCTTAAAATCCCCTAAAAAGAGCCAAAACAGCTCTCATAGGGGCTAAAGCCTCCAAAAAGGGGCTAAAGCCCCAAAAGGAGCTAAAGATAGGGCAGAAGGGGCTAAAAGACCAAAAAAGGGGCTAAAGCCCCAACCATGGGTTTAAAACCCTAAAAAACCCCCAAAAAGCTATAAATAGAGGGGTGGGGGTCACTCTCAAATCATTCCTCCCTTGCATACTATTATGCTGCTCGAGTGGATGCCTTGAGACCATTTGCCTCTCAAGCCACCCACACTCCCTCTCATCCATTTTCCCTTTGAGCCATAGCTCCCCCATTGCCAAGAGAGAGGTATTAAATTGAGCACATAGATATGTAGACAAACACACAGCTCACAAAATAGATCACACAATTTAATCAACAATTGAAGAATGAAATAGTGCAAAAATGGCTTGCAGTTGTGAATTCTTTCATTAATCAAAAAGTAATTAGATAATAATTACAATGAAGTACAATGGATTTAATAGCCACATGAAATTCGAATCCACATGAGGAAATTCGAATTGATAGACTCTACTTGANTTTAAATCACCATCGGAGGACTCAATAGTTAACTGACCTTGTCTAAACCATAACTAGAGTTGATTGGAGCTCTAAAACACAACTCAAGTGCGATACTCAGTGTTGACTAAGGCTAAATCACTGTGGTAGGCGAGAAATGCGCCCCTCCTGAGTGCAGCCATGTAAACCTAGTGATAACGTAATGTAGAGGACTAGAACTAAATGTAACTGACTCCTAACTTAGCTTGACTAGTCATTAACTGAACTGAACTGACCTTGGTTGGTTTTGGAACTCCCAGTGGCTCCTAAACTGATGCAATTAAGTGCAATCAGTGTCAATAAGCCTCAATTGGTGTTCCCCACACTTTAGTAACTGAAACATGTGCCCCAATTAGGCCAAGTGGAACCAGTGGTGCTAATGACTAAAAATAGACTGGATGGACTCTCAATTTAGACATGAATCCTGATTTAGACATATGACCAAATTGGACAAGGGAGGATTAATAATCCTAACAGCCCCCTTGAATGCTAACTTGGACAATCTGTGGGCCCTGGTAACTAAGACCATAGGTCACCCATTACATCAAGTAAAATAAAGTAACTGCTTAATACAAGGAGATGGGGCAAAAACCACATGGGAAAAATGCCCCCCTCTATCTAAGCAGGTAGAATAAGGTCTCAAGTTTGAAAAACTTGAAAATATGTTGCTGCAATCTTCATATCTGTGAGGTAGCGAAGCAGCATGCATGGTGTGTTGTGCACAGATATTCTGGGGCCTAGCATGTAGAATTCTCCTTCTTCTCCAAAAATGATGATGTAAGGAAGGAGGAATGTAACCTTTGTCTCTTGCTGAATGAAGAGGTGTATGATCATATCCATTCTTCTAAATGTAGTGAGACTGAGCCCTTGCCATCTAACATCTTACATGGAGTCTATTGCATCTCTATGAAGGAGGTAAGATTGCATGGCATAATGCAAGGGTATTTCCTTTCTGAGTGTCAGGTGAGTTTCCAGTCATCTTCCTAGCTTCCAGTTTGGAAGTAGGGACTGAATCTAGATATGAGTCACCTTGAATCTCAATCTCATAAACTAATAAAGATGGATCTCCAATACTAGTAGAAGCTGTAAAAGAAGTAGATGCAATGATTTTACCTTCCCTTGCAAGTGGCTGCAGAGAGTGCATTGGTTCTGAAGGAGGCATGAAATGTGAGAACTCATATGCTTTTGAATCATGATTTGTAGTACCCTTTGCTATGATGCTCCCAGTAGAGATATATGTGATCTCCACTGAGTCAAGACCAAAGATCACTCGCTTTGGAGATCTAGTATGGGTCATCTACTAGACATATAACAATTTTGAAGCTAGGGAGGGAACAAATAACACATCTTTGAACCTTCCATGTTCAACGTGATAGATCCCTTCCCTTTTGTTTGGACTTTACTGTTATTGCCCATCTGAATACTAGGTCCATCAAAGGACTGAAAAGAAGAGAATGATTCTCTGGATGTAGCCATATGGTTGGAAGCTCCATAATCAATCAGGAAGACATGTGCTGATGTGCAGCAAGCCTTCAGTGCATGGCCTTTCCTTTGGTATTCTTCATCTTCTTCTTCTTCAGAGTCATCCTTCCTTGGACTAGAAGGTACACAAATGTTATGTTTCTTCAAAAGAAGAGCCATTTCATTAAGTTGTCTTCTCATACAGGAGCTATCTGAATGAAATCCCCTTCCACAGTAAGAGCAAAGGACCTTGTATTTTCCATTCTTCTTGATTCTCTTCGAACCTGAAGGCTCTTTTGACTACTCTTTCTTCACAAGAGACTCATCTCTTTGCTTCCCTTTTTCATTTGCTACCTTATCTCCTCTTGCAACCAGAGCAAGATATTTGGAAGATCGAATGATCCCCATTTGGATCAATTTATCATTCCTAGAACTAAGAGATTGGATGAAGGAATTGTTGAAATATTGTAACTTCGAAGAATATTCTATATGTATCTTTTTGTGGTCCCTGATGGTCCTATCGGGAGAACCACTTGTATTAATTTGTACCCCGATGCTCCTAATCGAAAGAACTAATAAGAGTCATGAGGTAGTCCCCTCTAATTGTAAAGGTGGGTCATT
>LPNX010302350.1:91848-107762 GCA_001517045.1 Pseudotsuga menziesii
ATAGGTTTTACCAAGAGTAAAGCTGATCCTAACCTTTACCTCAAGGTTGTAGAAGATGAACCTGCCATCTTGTTATTATATGTGGATGACTTATTCTTCACAAGGAATGAGAAACAGATTATGGAAAGCAAGAAGAAACTAGCAGAAGAATTTGAGATGAAAGACCTTGGGTTAATGCATTATTTCCTAGGTCCAGAAGTATGGAAAAGTTCAGAAGGAATCTTTCTCAACTAGGGAAAGTATGCAGTAGAGATATTGAAAAGATTCAATATGTTGGAATACAAAGCCATGGCCACACCCATGGATTCAAACTTGAAGTTGTTAGCTGATGACTCATAATAGTTAGTGGATGTGACTCAATACAGACATATTATTGGGTCGTCAAATGTATCTAACAAATGCCAGACCAGACATTTGTTTTGTTGAGAACACCTTAAGTCAATATCTAGTTCAACCTAGACGGGTTCACTTGGTAGCTGCAAAGCATGTGTTGAGATATCTGAAAGGGACTATAGATTATGGTCTGTACTATGATGGTAGTAATGAGTATAGATTGTATGGCTATACAGATGCAGATTGGGTTGGAAGTATCTCAGATAGAAAGAGCACATCAGGTGGATGCTATAGTTTGGGATCTGCTATGATTTCATGGTTTAGCAGAAAATAGTCTAGTATTGCTCTAAGCACAGCCGAAGTAGAATACATAGCAGATTGCTCTGCTAGTTGTGAAGCCATATGGCTTTGAAAGTTGATGTCAGGATTATTCAACCTAGAGTTGGATACTACCATGATTCTATGTGACAATCAAAGTTGTATAAAGATGACAAAGAACCCAGTATTCCATGACAGATCGAAGCACATAGAAATCAGGTATTTCTACATTCGAGATATGATACAGAAAGGAGCCATAAAGCTCTAGTATGTGAGTACTAATGAACAAGTTGCTGATGTGCTGAAAAAGCCTCTGTCTCGAGTAAAGTTCGAACACTTTCGAGACAAGCTTTGTGTGGTTCAGAAAGACCTTCCCAAAAAGGGGGAGTAGTGATGTTGTAGTGGGATTGTATCATCCTTGGGCACTTGCCCTAAAGTGATCCGGAGACTTCGGTCCTCGAGAATGTGTTGGGATTGTATCATCCCTGGGCACTTGCCCTAAAGTGATCCGGAGACTTTGGTCCTTAAGAATGTGTTGGGATTGTATCATCCCCGGGAACTTGCCCTAAAGTAATCCAGAGACTTCGGTCCTTGAGAATGTGGTGGGATTGTATCATCCCTGGGCACTTGCCCTAAAGTGATTTGGAGACTTCGGTCCTCGAGAATGCAGTAGGATTGTATCATCCTTGAACCTCAATTTAGAATGAATCCAGTGACCTTGGTCATTGAGATGGTAGGATTGTATCATCCTTGAACCTCGGTTTAGAATGGATCCGGTGACCTTGGTCATCAAGATGGTAGGATTGTATCATCCTTGGACCTTGGTTCAGAATGGATCTAGTGACCTCGGTTATCGAGATGGTAGGATTGTATCATCCTTGAACCTCAGTTCAGAATGGATCCAGTGACCTCGGTCATCAAGATCGTAGGATTGTATCATCCTTGGACCTCGGTTCAAAACGGATCCAGTGACCTCAGTCATCGATATGGTAGGATTGTATCATCCTTGGACCTTGATTCAGAATGGATCCGGTGGCCTCGGTCATCGAGATGGTAGGATTGTATCATCCTTCGACCTCGGTTCAGAATGGATCCGGTGACCTCGGTCATTGAGATGGTAGGATTGTATCATCCTTGGACCTCAGTTTAGAATGGGTCTGGTGACCTCGGTCATCGAGATGGTAGGATTGTATCATCCTTGAACCTCGGTTCAGAATGGATATGGTGACCTCGGTCATCGAGATGGTAGGATTGTATCATCCTTGAAACTCAGTTCAGAATGGATCCGGTGACCTCAGTCATCAGGATGGTAGGATTGTATCATCCTTGGACCTCGGTTCAGAATGGATCTGGTGACCTTGGTCATCGAGATGGTAGGATTGTATCATCCTTGGACCTCAGTTCAGAATGGATCTGGTGACCTCGGTCATTGAGATGGTAGGATTGTATTATCCTTGAACCTAGGTTCAGAATGGATCCGGTGACTTTGGCACTCGAGAACATGATAGGATTGCATCATCCTTGGACTTAGTCCTAAAGTGATAGGGACTGATTATCCCGTAATCAATCTAGTGACTTCGGTTGTCGAGAATGTGATGATGATGATATTTCTGATCGAAAGGTCAAAAGTGCTGAAGATGTTGCTGATCGAAAGGTCAAAGTGCTAAAGATGATGTTGCTGATTGAAAGGTCAAAGTCCTAAGATGATGTTGCTGATCGAAAGGTCAAAAGTGCTGAAGATGTTGCTGATCGAAAGGTCAAAGTGCTAAAGATGATGTTGCTGATTGAAAGGTCAAAGTGCTAAAGATGATGTTGCTGATCGAAAGGCCAAAGTGCTGAATATGTTGCTGATAGAAAGGTCAAAGTGCTGAAGATGATGTTGCTGATGATGAAGAATGAATATTGAAGATGAAGAATACATGATGTTGAAAAGCTTCCAATGATTTATAGATGTGTTACCCTGATGATGTTGATGATTTCATATCTCTCTCTCTCTCCTATTATTGTTGTTGTTGATATTGTTATAGAATACCCTTCTTGTTAAGGGGGAGTGTTGAAGTATTCTAACTTTGAAGAATATTCTATATGTATCTTTTTGTGGTCCCCGATGGTCCTATCGGGAGAACCACTTGTATTACTTTCTACCCCGATGCTCCTAATCAGAAGAACTAATGAGAGTCATGAGGTAGTCCCCTCTAATTGTAAAGGTGGGTCATTAGCACCCCAGTGTTGTTACTTGAGCCTACATGTGTAACTCGGGCCTACATGACTTAACTCGAGCCTACATATCGAATGAGTTATCTTAAGTGAACATATGAATATAAATAGAGGTGTAGCGCTCCTCATTTGGAGCACACACTCTCACTTGTATAGCGCATTAGTGGAGAAGAGAAGAGTAGCAGGCGAAGGAGGAGGATCAGGCTTTGATCTCCTTGCCGGTTTTATCTTTTACCCTTTTGGGGCATCTATATTGAGGAAGCTTTTGCTGGGTTTTTCCTTTTAGGGTTTTCCCAGGATAAATCTGTGTTGTTCTTGTGATGTTGTTTCTTTCAGTGATCCTGTTTATATGCTTTTGTTATGAAAATGAAATAAAATACTGATGTCTTAGCTAAGCATATAAAAATTTAATAGGCATTAAGAGTGGGAATCATCCAATTTGGAGTAGTGAGCCTTACTGTTTGGAAGGTGGATACAAAGACTGAGTAGTCTGCATTGAGCTTTTTGAGAATGGAAAGGATGAGCTGATCTTCATCCTTATCCACTTTGAATTGCTTCAACTGATATATCAAGTTCTTGAACTTTGTGAAGAATTCATTTAGTGATTCGAAGTTGGATGGATTAAGAGTGATCGGATCATTTTCTAGCTGATGGATCCTCATCTCATCCTGCTTATCAAATAAGGAGGCAAGCTTGTCCCAAACCTCCTTGGGAGTCTTCAATCCTTGGATGTGGAATTGAAGATCTCTAGAGACTAAGTAGAACAAGTGTCCATGGGATTCATCAAGCATGTTCTAGTACTTTTCTTTGTCATTATCTAAAGATGGCACTGCCTCTGTTTCTTCTATGAGTCTGAAGAGCTGCTTGGTATGGAGCATTACCACCATGTCTTCTTTCCACTGGTGATAGTTGAAGGGAGTGAAAGGATCTACTAGATGAAGCATTTTGAATGCAGTAAGAAGTATTGAGCTGCTATAGAGAATGCAATGCGAAGAAAGAGATGCTTGTAGCAAATGCTGTAAGAAAAGCTGATAACCTATCACATAATCAAACACAGAAAGTAAGGTCGACAGTATGCACTTTTGGAATTTCCTTCACACCCAACATAGTTGATCAAGCAAGCTTGATCAACAATTTCCTAACTTAGGATATTAAGTGGTAAATTCTCCGCTTCTGGTGCAGTACTGGAAGGAGCAATTTGCTCAAAAAGAATGATCTAGCTGGAGATATGAGGAGGAGAGTTGTCTTGTCCATCAAGGCTTTGATAACATATTAAATTGAGCACATAGATCTATAGACAAACACACAACTCACAAAATAGATCACACAATTTACTCAACATATGAAGAATGAAATAGTGCAAAAATGGCTTGCAGCTGTGAATGCTTTCATTAATAAAAAAGTAATCAGATAACAATTACAATGAAGTACAATGGATTTAATAGCCACATGAAATTTGAATCCACATGAGGAAATTTGAATTGATAGACTCTACTTGAATGTAGGTAACTAAGACCTTATCTAAATCACTATCGGAGGACTCAATAGTTAACTGACCTTGTCTAAACCATAACCGGAGTTCATCGAAGCTCTAAAACACAACTCAAGTGTTATATTCAGTGTTGACAAAGGATAACTGACTGTGGTAGGTGAGAAATGCACCCCTCCTGAGTGCAGTAATGTAAACCTAGTGCTAACTAAATGTAGAGGACTATAACTGAATGTAACTGACTCCTAACTTAGCTCGACTAGTCATTAACTGAACTGAACTGACCTTCATTGGTTTTAGCACTCCTAGTGGCTCCTAGATTGTAGGGATTGGTCTAGGAGGCTCCTAAACGGTTGCAATCAAGTGCAATTAGTGGCAGTAAGCCTCAATTAGTGTTCCCCACACTTTAGTAATTGAAACATGTGCCCCAATTAGGCCAAGTGGACCTAATGGTGCTAATGGCTAAAAATAGACTGGATGGACTCCCGATTTACACATGACTCCTGATTTAGACATATGACCAAATTGGACAAGGGAGGATTAATAATCCTAACAAGTGGTGATTCTCCAAGCTAGGGCATGGTGGCCCATTTCCACCAAGAGGTATAATATTTTGTTTAAATGTCATTTTTATTTTAGTTTTTATCTAACTCAGTTTCCTTACAGGTTTTATTTCATGTTCTAACAAGTGTATGCAAGGTTCTGGAGTCTAACCTTGTGTGCAGGGTTTCCATCTCTTTCCTTTCTGTCCTTTGCTTCATTTCAGCTCAGTTTTTCTTGCATTACCATCAGGAACCCTACCCTTCCATCCTATAGATGCAAGGTAGCCATTCCTGCCCTATAGCAAGTGAGAAATCCCTGTTAGGGCGACCATACCAGGTCGATCCCACAAGATCCCTGGAGTGTTTTTACATGTTTCAGTTTTTAATTCAGTTTTTTTGCCCTAGTTTTAATTTCTGTCAAATCTAGCCTAGATCTCTGTTTATTTGTATTTTTAGCTACTTTCGAGCCTCTTCAAGGCTAATCCAAGCCCATTTGGCCACAGTACCGGTTACTATTGGCCGTTCTGTGATTTGCAAATCACTCAATTGTGCAAAAACGACCGAATCGAATTTCTAAAAATTCACCTATGTCCAGGCTCATTTTCTGCCCAAATAGTTGATTAATTTGTGAATATGTGTGCAGCTAGGGGTAAAAGGGCCTGTTTTCGAAGTGGGTTTTCAACCGTTTGAGGTAATTCCTCACGGTTTGATCACAATCCATTTTGAAAAAATAGTTCCTTTACAGGTGCATGACCCATGTTTGGGCTTCAGTGTTTGCTTCTATTAGGACTGTCAGTGCGGTTCAGTCGCCTCTATCCATAAAATCTGTTTCTGTTCATTTCAGTTGCATCATGTGTAAATCAAATAGTAATACAATGGTTAATGGGTTAATGAACATCATTAAATTTTTATTAAAATTTACTATAATTAAAACCAAACATCTTGCCTAGCCCTTCCTCCTCTACCCAGTCATCACCCTTTGGGGTATTTTGGGATAAGATGAAGGGTGAATCTCATATATTAATAGGAACTTAACCTATTATTTTTTGAAGCCACTAAAAATGGGTGACTTGGAAGGTAGAGGGATTAGAGAAGGAGGGCTTCTCACGGCGCTCACTGTCCTCCCTGTTGACCAACCTTGCATCCAGAGGGTGACCTATGGATCTACAGATGGGCTTAGTCCCATTGTGTTGAGAGCCCAACACCCTTTCCTGGTTGAAGAGAAATATAGGTTTAAGGTAGTCACCTAGTTAGGCTATCACGGTTCAGGATCACAAATGGTATATGGTTAAAATTTCTGTTTACTGCTTTCATTACTTATGTTTATGAAATAAATCGAACAATCTCTACGGAATATTCATAAACCATACAAGCAACCATTAAGAGTAACAAAAATATCCAATACATTCACACAAACCATACCATATAAACCAGCCCATCTCAGTTCATGACGTTGAGTGAGCCATTAAAATTTACAATTTACACTAAGTTAAACACCTGTAGTCTTTGAGGACATAAGTCCCTGACTGCCTTAACTGTGGGAAGTACTTGGGATCAGCCCAGAAACTCATTGTGAGGAGTACCATTGGAACCCCAAAGTAGCTGGCCATTAAGAGGAATTGCCAAGCGAAACAGGCAACGACCCCCATCGATTAACTAGCACGCCCATGAGGAAAAATCCAAGCATTGTCTTCTGGCAGTCTTGGTGGCCGAGTGACCAACTGAAGCCAATAGGAAGCCATTAAAATAGGGGTCCAAAAATCATTACCACCATTTTGACATACAAAACATACAAGATTGATCCCTCACGCTCTTCCTCATGCCTAAGAGGCAAACCACGATAGTATGGGTCATTAAACCGACATCGTCGAGACCATTCTCGATGACCTTCCACACCATCAGAAGGCCAAATAGCCTCTGATTTAGATTTAGACTTATACCAGTCTGGAACATATCTGCACATCGCACCATCTATCCCCATGGCTAGTGCAAACCTAGATCCATTTTTCGGTATAGTGGTTGGCAGTGGACACATGTCCACACCCAAATCACCACCAACACCCATGTAGGTGGCCCCAGCATGGTCATGCAAACCGTCATAATCCAGCTACCACCACCCACACTAACCACTCAACTTGTCCCACCTGTGACACATGGAGGCAATATACCTTCCACTTACATTGTACCACTTGGCATACATGGGGGCAGTGGCCCTTCCACCTACACTGCCCCTCCTATCACACATGGAGGAAGTTGTCCTTCCACTCACATAGTTCCTTTCACCACACTTGGGGGCAGTGGCTCGTCCACAACGGTTCCACAAGTACCCCTAGTTATGCAGGTCCATCATATCCCTGCAAACCCCACCACCATCGCTGCCCCATCTCACATCAAACTTGGGTCAAACCTTCCATTCATGGCACATCTCAACTTGTATGACTTGGCTCGGTTAACAAATGAGCCTATCCGCCATCAAACAATTTGGCCTCCCATGCCAACCAAACTTCCCTCAGACATTCCCAAGTTTGAATGGAAGGCAGGGGAGTGCCCTCAAAACCACATCATGACATTTCACCTATGGTGCTCATCAAACAACATCGTAGATGATTCGATCAGACTTCGACTATTCCAATGCACCCTTACAGGTGCTGTAGCCAAGTGGTACATTGAGCTACCACAAGCCAAATACCCGGATTTCAACTTCTTGGATTTCATGTTCCTGCAATATTTCCAACTCCCTATTAGATATGACGAAGGGGTGGAGATCTTGTTATCTTGCTACCAGAATACTGCGACCCACATACCCAACCACATCCATGAGTGGCGGCACCGCTGCAGTTTGTGCAAGATCCAACTTGATGACATGATCTTCTTGGATTGGTTCCTAAAAACTTTGCTACCACCTATAGCAAAGGACGTCGCATCTGAACGTCCCCAATCTGAAGAGGAAGCCATCTTGAAAGCCCAATAGTTTGATCCGATCTATGCACATTCTGGGTACCTTTACACTGTCATTCCAGACACTCCTATGTGGGCACCTCCTACCGGGATGCACCGAAGGGATCCCATGTTGTAGATGGCATCATAGGCTCGGTCTCCCACCAACCACAGCACCATCCAACACCATTTGCAATACCACCACAACCAAGAAACACCCCTAGTGTTGCCTACCAAAACCAAACTCTGGACTATGCAAGAATGATGTCCCAGTCCAGAGCCACAACTTCTTATGCACAACCTGTGCCATCGCAGCAGGCCCAGGCATTAGCTTGGCCGACACACCAATACGCTAGACAAATTCCCACATTTGTGGCACCAACACCCACCCAAACCTACTATGCATGACCGATGCAAGCGGTTCAAGTCCCTGCTCCTGCTCCACTTACTCCATTGGGACAGGTGTTTGCACAACAAAACCATCCCAACCATCCAACCCCCAATAACCAACAAGGGAAAGCTAGGAATAACCGACCCCAAAACCAAGGCAACAATCAACCGCAGGGAGGTGGTCAACAACCAAATCCTCCCAACAAGGCCATGGAAAATCGACCAGCCCAAAATCCTCAACGACCAAATGCACCAAGATGCAACACTCTGTTGCGGACAAACCAACCGTGCACACTATGCGAGGTCTATGGGCACTACACATTTGAGTGTTCCTTCATGGGTCTCACTAAGTAGTCCATTAGAAACGAGGTTCAACATGCCACTAATACAACGAATCAAGCACAACCCAACTCGGCACCACAAGGACCTCCTCCTATGGTGCTCCAAAACCCATTACTAGTCCAAGGATTGGTGGCAACCGCACCCCCTCCCCAACCCAATCCCAACGCTCCGGGGGTGCCTCCCACGGCAGAGACAAGTGTCCACCACCTGCTAGCTATGACAACTGAAGAGGTCAATCTACAAACCAGATGAAATTAGTACTGAACCAACACCAAACTTGTTGACACATCAGCAGCATCTGGGTCTAAAATAGTCAATGCACCTCTTTAGTTACCCCCTTTCCCGCTCTTCCCCCATACGTCGGGTTTCCAATAGCGCCATGACTAGAGCTACTGTCAGCCACAACATCATGGATGATTTGGTACAAACACCTACTGCCATGTCCACTCTTGAGGTACTCAAAACTTGCGCAACACAGCAGAAGGCCTTACTAGCTGCCCTTGGGGCCGTAGACCCCTCTGACTCCAAGTTGATCACATTCGACATAGAGAATGGAGAACCACGAATGCCATCAACCATTTCCTTTCAAATCCCGGTGTCTATCTAGAATTTGGTTGTGCACCGAGGCATAGTGGATGAGGGGGAATCCACGTGCATTATGTCTACCCTAGTCTGGCAGAAACTTGGATCCCCAATTCTGCAACCATCCTCCACAACTCTGTGGGATTATGATGGCCATCCCACTAAAGCCCAAGGAATCCTCCCCCATGTACCCATCACATTAGCTGGGAAGACAGTTCTGATTGACATAGAGGTTGTCAACGCTCAATTGGACTATAAAATTCTCCTTGGAAGAAGTTATATGTACGCCATGAGATCTGTAGCATCAACTTTCTTCTGTCTCATGATGTTCCCCCACGAAGGGAAAATCGTGATGGTTGACCAACTAACTTATCATGATCCACAAGGGCTAACGGCACCTGCCAACGTTATCCCTATGATCAACACCATTGATCCGCAAGGGACGACCACACACGCCAATGTTATCCCTGTGATCAACACCATGGTTGACAACATACCCACCTCCCCATTATTGAATGTGGGCCCTGGGTTGTTTGTCGATACCACCATGATGACTTCTTTCCCCTTAGTGTCACCACCACCGACACCTAACGAGACTGCGAACTTGTGCATGCTCTCATCTTGCACCGCTGCGCCCAAACAACAACCGCAGTCGCATGCCCAACCACAACCACAACAACGTCCATAGCCACAACCACAACCTTATCCCCACATACAACCAGCAGGGAGTTATCTAGGCTCCTCCCTAAACCACACAATTCCCTTCCTCTTTCCCTTGCCTGGTGTCATGAGCAAGCCAGTAATGGCCACCTTAAACTTACCCAACTTTACATTAGGAATTCCCATGTGGTATCTTGATCCACAAGCTCAACCACCAATGCCCCAGGTAGTCTTAATCCCCATGCAACCCATTGTTGTCGAATCTCATCCTCCACCCGACCCACAAAAACCAACAACCGCACCCGCACCCGCACCGCCCCACCCAAAAAGGGCCAGGGGAAAGAACGAAAAAGGTATCGCTGAACCTCAAAATATCCCGCCTTGCACCATTTGCAAAGAATAAGGCCATCTAACTCAGAAATGCCCTGAGATTCCTATGATCCACGCCCATTTGGATGCCATGGATACAACCGAAAACCTCGCCGTGGTTGAACTTCCAAGCGCGCCAATTGTGAGAAACGAGTCATTGAGAACAAACCATGCTTGTGCCCTTTGCAGACTGTATGGACACTATTCTCACCACTACCAAGACTTGCTCCGAAGTTCTGAATGGATTTATCTGACCTTCGGCAACATTCCCTTGAATCTTAGATCACCTTGATCGAAGAAGTTCACCCCCCACCTCCTTCTTTGGACACCATATCCATTTACATGATGTCCAGTTCTACTGACCCTCTTGTCTCCACCACCAACAACAGTCCATCATACCTGTGTCTTCATTGCTTCTGCAATGATGAGGAGATACTTGAAGCCTTAACTGCCCTGGAATACCCATGGGACGATATGCACCATCGCTCGTTCTTCCTCCCCGAAGAACTTGTGTCGCAGTCTCGCTAGTTTTCCGTGGAAACCAAAGATTTCATTCATGGGAAAGTCGAATGGTTCAAAAACCCCATTCCAAAACCAGATGCCTTCGAAGAAGGGAACATGGCCAACATCTCACCAACCATCAAAATCAACATCTCAACCAATCCCGAGGTTGTTGAAGAAATTATGCTGGGGGCATCCTGCTCCCTGGAAGAAGTTGCTGCCTACAAAGCTCTCTTCTAAGAATTCTATGACATCTTTGCCTGGTCTTTCACTGAAATGTTCGGGTTGGATCTATCCACTGTGGAACACCACATCGACACATGGTCTGATGTGGCCCTCGTACGCCAAAAGAAACATCCCATCCATCCTTCCAAAGTGGCAGCGGTCAAAGTTGAGATAGAGAAGCTGCGCACAGTCGGCTTCATTTACCCCATTGCATACACCACTTGGGTTTCTAATCCTATTCCCATGAATAAAAAATAGGGTACCATTCATATTGCACAGACTTCCATGATCTAAATGGGGCGTGTCCCAAAGAAAACTTCCCAACACCCTTCATAGATCAGATTATCGATGCATGTGCTACGCATGAGGTCTTTTCCTTCATGGATGGGTTTTCCAGATATAACCAAATCCAGATCCAAAAAGAAGATCGTTACAAGACTACGTTCACAACCCCGTGGGGAACATTCTCCTATTGAGTAATGCCCTTTGGTCTTAAGAACATTGGAGCCACCTTCCAGCATGCCATGACACATTGCTTCCATGACCTCATCCACATCATGTTGGTCTATCTTGACAACCTCATTGCGTGGTCACGGAAGCAAGCACAACACATAGACAACTTGCGAAAAACCTTCCTACGGTGTCGTAAGTATAGGATCCGCTTGAACCCTTTCAAGTGTGTTTTCTGTGTCACAACGGGCCGTCTGCTAGGGTTCATCATGTCATACAAAGGAATGACAACTGATCCCCTGCAAATCCAAACCACTTTCCCTCTAACGTCACCTCTTTAAGTGACATGCAGTTCATCTTGCAATATAGTCTTGTCCCTTTTTGTTTTACAACATTTTTACCACAAATCAAAAACCCCCCATTTAGGGGCAGCACCATTAGCTGCTGGTTTAGAGTCACCCAGAGCCTGTTTGAGACACCCCTCACACCACCGGGCTCAAATTTCTATCTTCTAACGAGACCATCGTCTCATGTTTAACAAGTAATTTTTGGGAATACTTCCTGGAAGTTATCTTGGTTTATGAGTCACATCATGGTGATGCAAGTGTCTTCGGACCTATACTTGCATCACACTTGCCTATCACCACTCATGTGTGTTCTCACGCCATCGCCCGTAAGGAACATCATTTTTATTTTAACATATAAGCTGTCTACTCCGTCCACCGCACCTTATGCGGATCTCCAGACCATCTTCCGGAAGACGGATCATTTCCTTTGCATGTATTTGGCATATAACTGCCTCCGAACTTGCACTCACATCACATGTAGTCAAGTTCGTCCACCACAATTCACACACGACTCTGTCGACCTTTGTCTAAGAGCCACCTTGGTTCGCATGCCTCCGCCGCACCGACTCGTGTGCCTCTGCCACGATCTATCCCATGCATGTATTGGTATGTTTAAGAGCCACCTACTCTGTCCATACTATGCAGATGATATTTGGACCACTTTCCACCGTCTCGACATGGGGCACTGCCTGTGCCACCGCAATTGGTTGACCATACTAGAGTTTCTTTTAAGCTCTTTTCTGACTCCTAAAATAATGAAAAGATGGTCGAGCGAAGCTACTTCCTTTCCTGCTCGTTAAAGTATGGGAAAGGGCGTCTACATTGTCACGTTTATCTCCTTTTGCGGACTATGTATACCATCAAATGAAAAGGACCACCTTGGCACATTCAAGCTAAAACCGTTCCCCTTTGCATACTTTTATGCTTTCTCAGGCAGAGGGGCCAAAATTTACGAAAAAGCTCACCATGGGTTGTCGTTAAGCTCTTTTCTAGCATTCTCATCAAGAAAATATTGCCAAGCAAACTTGGTCTCGTTCATGCTCGTAAAAGTATCTGAATGACCATCCAGTCAGTATAGGTTTAACCTTTTCTGGCCTGACTGGACTACCAATGGTAAATAAGTCTGCCATCCCCTAAAAGGATGGGCAAGCTCTCATGTGTATACTTTTATCCTTTTTCGGGCACAGGAGACTACCAACGAAAAAGAGCCCCCACTTGAGTCTTCTTCATACTTTCGAACTCTCTAAAATTGAAAGCACCAGCAAGCATTTACTTTCTCGGGCTCGCTAAAAATCCATGAGATCATACCACAATGGTGTCTTTAGACACCACCCCATAGATAACAGTTTGGAAGCATTCCCACTTTGGGTCGCTTTTGTTTAGAGTACTCTGCAATGTGTCTTCCTTGGATCCCATCAGTACCAAAAGTATCTACCTTCCCCAAGTATTTCCCATCTACAGTGACATTCCTGGTATTACAGCTATGATCCCATTCCCATGAGTTAGTTTCACTTGCTTCCTGGTCTGCCCTGCCGTCATACTCTGAACAAAGGAATTTTGAGTCTACTACACTCCCTCTGCCCCTGTTCAACTCTTTACCTCCCCCTCCCCATTCAGTGGGTCAGTCCTAAGATTGTCTCACATCTTTCGGTTATCTCCCTCATGCTTCTAGTCAAGGAAACACCATTTCCTTGACTAGGGGAAGGTCTCCCTCTATCGATGACAACACATGTATTCCAGAGGATAGATCTAAAGGTCCCTGTATCCTAGTTTCATTAACCTCATTGATGAGTTCTTTGGAACACTTGAGAGGAGTTCTTAGTGCCTCTCAAGATGGTTGTTTCTCACATGCTCGACTTCTCGCACCGTTGAGATTTGTATAGGGTATTGGTCCGTGCAGTATTTGGTCAAAGGCCCCAAATCTCACCTGACTCTAGCATATTTATGAGTCTATTTGAGGGACCCCAATAGGTTCATGTCGCTTGTGATTTCTGGGTTGCGTTGGAGACAGTGTTCAGAAGCCTTAACAATGCTTCTGTATAGATATGATTGATGCAACATACTTGTACCATAGAGACTCTGAATCTCCATTAGTGATTCCATACAGCTATGTACTATGCCAAGATCCAGCATGCTATTAGTCATGAAGATATAGCATTCCATGTGAATTCCATGGTTCCAATGTAGCAGTTCTTCGGATCAGTATTGTATTCAACCTCTCAGTGAGGCAACCACAATGTATCATCAATTGTATATGATCGGCTCTTGTATTATAGGGCATAGATCACATTATTCTTTTGACATTGTTATGAGCATGGGGATTCCTACCTCGTCCATATACATGTCACACATTATTTGTATCTCACCCATTGATGGGAACCATATTAATACAAAAACCAAAAGCCACCATGCCCCAGCCCAGGAAGCACCACCTATCCGCAAAAAATCCTATGATGTTTGTCGGCCATATTTTGAGCTGCTACCCTCACACATCAGGGAGCAATATGTTAACCCAAAAAATCCCTCAGCCAGCTCTACATAGCCTACACCACCCAAGGACACCCACACACGACCCTCATTTGACCCCATTGGACCCCCACACCCTCAAAAAGGATTAAAAATGTGCAAAAGGGCTTAAAATCCCCTAAAAAGAGCCAAAATAACTCTCATAGGGGCTAAAGCCTCCAAAAAGGGGCTAAAAACCCTCAAAGGATCTTAAAACCCCAAAAGGAGCTAAAGATAGGGCAGAAGGGGCTAAAATCCCAAAAAAGGCGCTAAGGCCCCAACCAGGGGCTTAAAACCCTAAAAAACCCCAAAAAAACTATAAATAGAGGGGTGGGGGTCACTCTCAAATCATTCCTCCCTTGCATACTGTTATGCTGCCCGAGTGGATGCCTTGAGACCATTTGCCTCTCAAGCCACCCACACTCCCTCTCATCCATTTTCCCTTTGAGCCATAGCTCCCCCATTGCCAAGAGAGAGGTGATTCTCTAAGCTATGGCATGGTGGCCCATTTCCACCAAGAGGTATTATATTTTGTTTAAATGTCATTTTTATTTTAGTTTTTGTCTAACTCAGTTTGCTTGCAGGTTTTATTTCATGTTCTAACAAGTATATGCAGGGTTCTGGAGTCTAACCTTGTGTGCAGGGTTTCCATCTCTTTGCTTTCTGTTCTTTGCTTCATTTCGGCTCAGTTTTTCTTGCATTACCATAAAAAACCCTACCCTTCCGTCCTATAGACGGAAGGTAGCCATTCCTGCCCTGTAGCAAGGGAGAAATCCCTGGTACAATAATCATGGCACTTTTAGATCTTGATTAATCCTAATAAGGGGTAAATTATTTTAATGTCACCTAAATTGCTCTAATGGCATTTGAGTGTCCCCAACAACATGTAATAGACCCTAATTGCATCTGATTGGACCTAACAACATGACAATGATGCATTACGATAATTATGATGGAGCATATGTATATGATTTAATAAGTATAATACTATATCATCCATTCTTGTGAGGTAGTAGGGATCCTTGCTCATTATTATCGCAATTATATTGATGATGACTATGATGATGACAATGATGTTGATTTATTGTATGATGATGATGACGATGTGGATGTCAACAATGATTATGCATGTGGTATTAATTTTGGATCCTAATTGATTATAATGGCACCTAAATTTCTGTAATGACATCTAAACAATCCTATGATAATCAAAATGACTGTAACGACATATAAATGACCTTAACAATTACATGACATTAATGCTAACGTTGATGAGTGATTAAGAACACTAATGGTATATGAGTGACCATAATGACAACGATGACGATGATTTTGTTGATGATGTCTTAATGCTAATGATGATGATGATCAAGATGATGTTGATGTACCATATGGCATTGATGATGATGATGATGACAACGTCGATGTCCATGATGATGATGCATGTATAATACTTCTAGATACTACAGGATTTGATATATTGGAGTTAATAACAAGTAATAGAGTTTGTGAGGTATTGACCACAAAAATATTGTTAGCCATTTTTTTTTACATTAATTGATATGGCCATTAGGTTTAGTAATTCCCCCACCCCCAACCCCCCCACCTGCCTACACACCCCTTGCAGAAAGGTAGTACAATACCACCTATTATGGTGCTACCAAAATGTCACCCTACAAGGATGTTTTGGAAAACCTCCCCATACAT
>LPNX010302350.1:114091-130200 GCA_001517045.1 Pseudotsuga menziesii
TCATCGGTGATCAAATTTGAAACCGCAGGACTTCAGCCTCGCTTGCCCTACTATGTGTCTCTTTTGGTGCACATAGAATGTCTTAATATGACCATCAAACGCACTATGATTGACGAGGGCGCTGCTGCTTCTGTGATGTCTTTGTCCTGTTGGAAGGGTTTGGGTTCTCC
The DNA here is from genome assembly GCA_001517045.1 of Pseudotsuga menziesii. Classification (NCBI taxonomy): domain Eukaryota; kingdom Viridiplantae; phylum Streptophyta; class Pinopsida; order Pinales; family Pinaceae; genus Pseudotsuga; species Pseudotsuga menziesii. Next base: position 114,262 of record LPNX010302350.1, read on the forward strand.
TGAGTTGTCTAAATCAGTGACCATGTTAACTGTGTTCGATGGGAGATATTTTAGGCCACACGGTATCCTTCCTTCCCTTAAAGTCTATTTGGGAGGGAAGACTGTTGCGATAGAGGTTGAGGTGGTAGATGCGCCCCTTGACTACAATCTCTTGCTGGGTAGGAACTGGATGTACAGCATGCAAGCCGTTGCTTCTTCCTTGTTCCGCGTTGTATGCTTTCCACATAACAGGAAGATTGTAATGATTGATCAAATGGCATTCAAGAATCCGTCTGTTACCGCATCTTCGGGAGCTTCGATCCCGATCGTTGAACATTCTCAGCCGACAACTGGGAGTGTGGGTGTAGGCATGTACCCATCCCTCATGGGAAGCTTTAGTTGTCCTGCACCGATCCTCATGATAGGATCTAGTTTCAATGAGGCTTCGACATCTACGAGATCGGTGTCTTTTCACACGAGTCATATGGAAGATCCGTGGATTCTTCCTGCACCGAGTACTTCGAGTGAGCCCATCGTGACTGACGTGCCGTTGCCTACAGCCATGATTGCTTATCAAGCTAATCTGGAGTCTGCTGCAGAGCCTAGTCCTTCCTCTTCATGGACAGAGGAGGAGGACCCTTATGTGCTGCCGGCATGGGCAGTATAGTCGTCTCACGTGCACGACTACCTTGATACGGTTTTCCCTTCTGATGAAGCGATTATTGAGGCTATGTCGGGAGTCAAGCCACCATGGGAGGAACTCCATCATATATCATATTTTCTTCCAGAGCTTGACCATTTGGAGTGTGAGGATTTTAGGGTGGTTCTTAGTCAGAGAGTTGGTTGTCCCGTGGTTCCGTTAAGCTCTCCTAGTCCGATGGCTGATGGAAACATGGTGAACATATCTTCAACAATTCCTATCAACATCTCTCACAATCCTGGCACGGTAGAGAATGTCTATATTGGGGAAAAATGTTCCCATGCTGAGATTTTGGAATAAACTGAGCTATTTAAGGAATTCCGTGATATTTTTGCTTGGTATTATGATGAGATGCCAGGTATTGACCCTCGAATTGTCGAACACGAGATTAATACTTACCCCAACGCTATTCCTGTTCGACAGCGTTTACGCCCGGTGAATCCTAGGAAAGCACCTGCCATTAAGGCAGAGATAGAGAAGCTGTTGAAAGCCGGTTTTTATCTATCCCATTCCCTTGACGGAGTGGGTTTCAAACCCCATTCCGGTGGATAAGAAGAAGGGAGCGATCCACATATGTACTGATTTCCGTGATTTGAATCGTGCCTGTCCTAAGGACAGCTTCCCCACACCATTTATTGATCATATTTTGGATGAGTGTGCGGGTAGTGAGGTGTTCTCCTTCATGGATGGATTTTTCGGGTATAATCAGATACAGATTAAACCTGAGGACCAACATAAGACTGCATTTATTTGTCCTTGGGGAACGTTTACATATCGGAAAATTCCTTTCGGCCTTAAAAACGCCGGAGCTACATTTCAGTGGGCAATGACCTCGATCTTCCACGATCTCAAGTCAATTATTGAAGTTTTTTTGGATGACCTCGCTGCTCAATCTCGTATGAGAATGCATCATCCCTATCACTTGAGATTGGTATTCGAAAGATGCGGACACTATTCGGTTAGATTAAATCCTCATAAGTGCATCTTTTGCGTGAAGTCAGGTCATTTGTTAGGATTCATCGTTTCGAAAGAGGGTATAAGAGTCAACCCTTTGAAGGTTGAGGCAATACTTCAGTTGTCTCCCCCAAAAAATATTCATCATCTTCAGTGTTTGCAAGGAATGGAAAACTTATTATGAAGATTTGTTGTCAACTTTTCCAATTTGACTAGAGGCTTCATGCGTCTCTTGAATAAGGATACTCCCTTTGATTGGGATGAGCGAGCCCAGGAGTCCTTTGATGCACTCAAGCGAGCCCTAGCATCGGCCCCGGTGATTAGTCCCCCGAACTATGGCCATGATTTATTATTATATGTGGCCGCATCGTTAGAGACGATTGGTATGGTTTTGGTTCAAGAGGATGAGGAGCTCCAAGAGCATGTCATATATTATCTGAGCCGAAACCTTATTGACACAGAGATTCGTTATTCTCATGTCAAGAAGCTTGCTTTAGCTACCGTACATGTGGTTCAACGGTTGAGACATTATATTCTCCTTCGCCAGACCTTGGTTGTGGCACATATCAATCCGTTTCAGTTCGTCCTCACCCGAAGGATGATTGGGGGAAAATATAATAAATGGATTGTCATCCTGTAAGAATTTGATCTCGAGTTTGTTTCAGCAGAATCAAAGAAGTCTTTAATCTTTGTAGAGCTTATATCGGATTTCCTGAGTGAGGCTGAGGAGTTGGTTTGTGAAGATACGTTTGTCGATGAACATGTCTTCTTAATCTCAATGTTAGACCCATGGTATGGGGATATCATAATATATTTACAAACATTGAAGACCCCTACTCACCTCTCGCGAGATGAACGACGAAGATTACGTCACGTCTCTAAGAACTACCTCATAGTGGACAATACTTTGTACCGCCGTAGGGTAGATTCCATTTTACAACGTTGTTTAACTCATGAGGAGGCTGAGGTAGTGTTGAATGATTGCCACGGAGGGGCATGTGGTGGTCCTTTATCTGGGCTTTCTACAACTCAAAATATTTTAAGAGTGGGTTATTTCTGGCCGTTGATCTTTAAAGATTGTATTGATGCGGTGAAGAGGTGCCACCCTTGCCAGGTGTTCACACGTAATATGTGCTCGAAACCTGCCCTATTATATCCCATTATCACCGCCGGTCCCTTCACGAAGTGGGGGCTCAAGTTTATGGATTGCAACCCAGCTTCGGCTCGGGGTCACCATCATATTATAGTTGCTGTTGATTACTTCACGAAATGGGCTGAGGCTATGCCTATAGTAAAATCTGACGGTGAGACAGCCGCTCACTTTGTGTTCAACCAAATTATGTGGCATGGTCCTTACGTGGTCAAGCGTGTGTTAGAGAAGGGTGCCTATGGGTTAGTGGATTACGAAGGGATGGCCTTGGCGGATCCTAGAAATGGGCTCTATCTTAAGAAATACTATGCATGATTTTCAGCCAAGGCTGCTTATTGTATATTATTGTACAACTTTGCATAGTTAGGTCTTTTTCTTATTGTGATCGGGTTTGTGATTAGTTTTCATTTCTTTTGGAAGATGTCAATGGAATCTTCCACCTATATAGGATTCATGGATGGTGCAAGCCGTCACAGTCAGCACTCAGCCTCTTCTACTTGGGTGATTTATACTCCTATGGGTCAAGTACTGTCTTCAGGAGGTGTATGTCTACGGCCATCTTCCAACAATGTTCCTGAATACAACGCTGTTATTGAGCTTCTACGGGATCCATTCTACATGGCGTTCTATCTCTTGAGGTACGTCTTGACTTGGAGTTAGTAGTGTCATAGCTCAATGGTTTGTACCATGTTAGAGATCCAACGTTATTGAGAAGGTTCTTGCGTGTGAGATTGTTAGAACGACAATTTGACAATATAACATATGTACACATTCCAAGAAATAATAATCAAGTTGCTGACTCATATGCTAACTATGTGTTAGATTGGTTTTTGTTTCATTCACAATAAATTAATCACAAACACAATTTTTAAACATGTAAATAAATAAATCGATCACCATAAAACTATTTATATATACATCAAAAATTTGATAATACATAGTGTCATGATACAAAATTGGGGCTTTTAAGCCACCATCATATAATACACGGTCATACAAAATGTATACACTCCCAGGTGTCTAATCCTGTGGAGGAGGAGGAGGGTTGTGATCATGGAAGGTCACTATGGCTCTAGCTAGCTATCGGAATAAATGCACCCATGCGCGTGGTACACCCACCACCTGCCGCTGCATGGCCTCAGGCAAGTCCTCGACTTGTTCCATGGGAACTCTATGAGTCAGTCTCACAAATTTGGTATGAATGCTCTGGAGTCTCAAAAAGTATGTAGCATGTGGCGCTAATGATGAAGCCAAACATGGCATTGATATGGTAGAAAAATAAGACATTACTTTGGATGCAAAACATGGCACTACATAGGAAGAAAAATATGGTGCAACAATAGAAGAAATATTTGGCGTCATTTTGGTAGCAAAACACGATGCAAAAAAGGAAGCAAAAATTGGTGCAAATTTGGAAGCGAAAATTGGCACATATTTGGAAGTAAAACATGGTGCAAAATGGGATGCTAAAGTGGTATAAAAAACATATGCAATATTGGATGCTAATTTGGATGCTAACATGGTGCTATTAAGTATGCAAATATGGCACTAACAGGGACATCATTTAAGAAGCAAAAGCAGACACTTGCTAGGAAGCAAAATATGACATTATTTAGGAAGCAAACCTCGATGTTGTTTAGGAAGCAAAGTTGGTGCTATTCTGGAAGCAAAAAATAGACGCTATTTTGGAGGTCATAAAGGATGCTATCTAGGAAGAAAAAAAATATGTTTTTTGGGACGCTTTAAGTTTTGTCCATGATGCGTCCCATTTAGTGTCCAGTTTGATCACTCAATGTAAAAAAAAATACACTAAAAAGGGACGCTAAATGGGATGCTAATTCCAGGATTTGTTGTAGTGAAGGGTAAATTTTGTAAGGAGGTTCATTCCCAATTTTGCAGAAATTTTGAAGACAATTACTAACATGCTGAAAAAGGGAAATGAAATTAAGTGGAAATTTGAAGATAAAAGGTCCTTTGATAATATAAAAAGAGTGATTGCAAAAGCACCTGTTCTTGTCGGTCCTGATTTTTCAAAATATTTTTTGCTATTTTCTTTTGTTTTAGAGCATACAATTGTTGGGGTATTGCTGCAAAAAGACGATAAGGGTTTTGAGAATCCAATTTCATATTTGAGTAGAGCTTTAAGGGATGATAAGCTCAAGTGTAATATCATGGAAAAACAATTGTACGCTCTAATCAAAGCTTTAAAGGATTTTAGAGTATACATGTTGCATTCTCACATCATTGCTTTTGTAACAAAGAATACAATGAAAGATATTTTAAAGCAACCATATCCTTAAGGGCATAGAGGAAAATTGATTGTAATTCTCCTTGAGTATGACCTGGAAATCAATCCCACAAAATTAATCAAAGGCCAGGGTTTAATGAAGTTGATGGCAGAATCGAATTTTGATTCATTGCAGATTAAATATATTTCTAATATATCAACTGGAGCAAGCCAAGAACCAGAATTGTAGGTATCAGAAGCTTTTGTCTCATTCCCATGGTATAAGGATATTGTGTATGTTCTACAAAATTTACAAGCACCATATGAATTGAGTAGGACTAAAGCAAGGTCCATAAAGTTGAAAGTTGCTAAATTTTCTATCATGAATGGTTATTTATATTGGAGAGATCCTGGAGGAGTTTTTCTAAATTGTTTACTTGAACAATAAGCCAAGCTCACAATGGAGAAATTTCATGAGGGCGTTTATGGAGGTCATCACTATTGAAAAGCTACTGTTAATAATATTTTGATGGCAGGTTTCTATTGGCCCACAATGTTCTTTGATGTATATAAAGAGGTAGCATCTTGTCACCAATGCCAAATTTTTGAAGGAAGAAGAAAATTGGCACCCTTTCCTTTGAAACTGATTTCGGTTGAAAAACCATTTCTACAGTGGGGTCTAGATTTCATTGGCAAAATAAATCCTACTTCTTCCGAGTAACACAAGTGGATTCTGACCACAAATGACTATTTCACCAAATGGATTGAGGTTGTTCCCACCCGAAGGGATACAGACGTTGTAATCATCAAATTTATAGAAGAAAACATCCTATCCATATTTTGTTTCCCTAGGAGGATTATTACTAACAATGATCAAGACTTCAAGTCTAAGAAAATGGTGATTTTTTGTCAAAGTTATAATATTACATTGGGTCATTCAACCACATATTATCCTCAACGGAATGGTTTTATTGAATCATCTAATAATGGTTTGATCATAATCATCAAGAAGCTACTACATGATAACAAAAAGGCTTGGCATTCAAAGTTGGTGTTTGCATTGTGGCCAGATAGAATCCGTACTAAAAAGTCAATCAATACTTCACCTTTCCAACTGGTTTATGGGATTGAAGGAAATTTTCCACCTTCATTGGGATTACATGCGATGAAACTCCTACAATATCAATAATAAGATCCTAATGACATTCAAAGGATAATTAACCATCAGATAGAAGTTCAAGAAATGAGGCATGAGGTATTTGATAGAACTCAAATCTTTCAATAAAAAATGAAAAACGTTTTCGACAAGAAAAATAAACCTGAATATTTTCAAGTGGGTTATTTCGTGCTAAAATGGGATGCTAGGAATAAAGTTGATGCTAAGAAATTTGATTACCTTTGGAAAGGGACATATACTGTAGCGTCTTTTTGTGAAATAATGCTTTATCTTACATGATTCAGAAGGAGAGGTGCTAGCAGGAGGCCCAGTTAATGGGAGGTTCCTGAAACATTATTCCATATGAGGGATATAAAATTTCATTGTATATAAACATTGTACATTATCATTGCAGATTTAAGTTACAGGTGTAGACAACTCCTCAAAATTTGAATCCTGAAGAGAAGGCCCGAAGCCTTGGGAAGGAAAATCTTACTTGAAAAAAGAAGAAGAATAAAGGCACTGGGTTTACTATTTCTTTGCTACCTCACAGGGAGGATAGCATACCCATTGGAGCCAATGTTGACACTGTTTCTCAAAATTATACATTGTATATGGAAAAAGTGTAAAAAATAAGGAAAAAGGATGGTTTTTTAAAGATTCAAAATATTGAGGTGTGTATGATTAAAGGATAAAAGAAATTTCTCTTCGCGCATAGAGCTAACCCAATTTTGTCATAGAACGAAGGGTGGAAGTGAAAACTGTTGGTGAATGATACATATGGTGTATGCACGTGATCACAGGACCCAAATATGATGTCGGGAGGTGGGACAACATAATAGGATGGAAAATATTTGGCCGGGATAAGATCAACGGTTGGTAGCAGATCCGGAGCAAAAAGTAGTGTGAGAGATAAAGGAGACAAGCGATAGCAGATTATAAAATTCCCTCCATTTGGCATAATGTGGTGATATGTTGAAATTAATCAAATAACTGAGAGGGGATGAATCCGTTATTTCCAAAGCTTAAACCATTTTTCAAAAATTAAACCCTAATTACTGATTACAGATTTATAGTTATGATAATGCAGCAAGTATAACAGAAGAGATGAATATTATCAATTACACATGCATGATAGAGACATACAAACATTCATTTTTATTTGAGCACTTACTCAAAAGTGGTTGTGACCTATGTTTTACAAAATCCTTCTTGTAGAGAGCAACAACTCTCATGTTTTTTTTTCTAGCACCCACTAAAATAACATTCTCTAGCTACAACTGGGTGGAAGCACCAACTTCCACTTATACAAGATCCAACTTGTACAAAGAAAAAAAACTGTTTTCCCTAGCACCACTCTACCACCCTTATTTCTTAGATTTAAAACATGTACAATACAATATTTAGAAAAAAAGATATAACAATTCAAACCAACTATGTTTAGATCTAATCCTAACTTTGCTTATGCATATTGGTTCCCCTCATCATCTCTGTTCTAGATATTCTTGAAAGAGCTCAGAGTCCTCTGTCATTCTTCCATCTCCACTTTGACGGTGATCCATGCACTAGTTATCTGTCTACAGAGAGCACAACCATCCATTCACCACTGTCCTTAAACCCTTTACCTGTTTGTATGCCTGACGGTCCATTTTCATAACTAATCAAGTCGTTCGATGTCTTATGACAGACAAAAATTCCAATCGATGAGTAATCATGAACTTCTGCAACGCATCTTCGCCATTTGAATTATTCTACAGTTGTTGTTTTCTACAACAAATCAGAGTTTCTGCACTCCTAGTTCCGTAGTTCTGTTTTTGTAGTACAGGTTCCACACTAATCATTCTGCACCATTGATCTTCTTTGGGCTCTCCATGACCGAGGAAATCAGATATCAGGTATGTCATTTTTCTTGATATCATTTCATGATTTTCGCTTTCTGTCTTCCGCACATCCTTTTCTACATAATCAATATGTACCGTCGATTTCTTATACAACACTTCCATATTGTTGATGTTAGATCCAGTGTGAGATGCAGATCCCTAGTTTTAAACAATTTGTTAAACAACTTCTATACTTTCTGCTTTCCGCTTTCTGACTTTGGAAATTGGAAATCTAAATTTTCTTATTCTCGAACTTTCGGACTTCTGCCTTTCTACTCCTGTACTGCAACACTCCTTCTGTGCCATTGATTTTTTGTGCGGTTTCACTTTTGACCGTTAGATCTGTTCATTCGATTACCTTTCAAACTTTTGCAGATTTTCTCTTGACTGTTGATTTCTTGTGCAGGATCATACTTGACCGTCAGATCTGTGCACACGTCATGGATTCTTCTAATTTCTCTGTTCATCCTCTGCTCATCTAGATCTTATACTTGGAAATATGTTTCCATCAATGAAAACCAAATCCCACTCTAATCTGTTTCCATATGATTGCAAAACCTCCAACATGAGATCCACTGGGAAAAATGGTAAAGGGAAAACCACTTTCCGTGGCTTCCGAAACCGATGTCCTTGCATAATATATGAGATCATTGGTAATTGTAAAAAGGTTTATTTTGTCGCAGCATTGAGGAAAAAGTGAGACGTCGACAACACACGAGTTTGCGGTTTAGGTTGCTATCTGAAGGTCAACCTTATGCTTACCGCCACCTCCCAAGTAGTTCTAAAACGTTATTTCCTACTGGGTTTATGCCATGGAAGAAGCTTCAAGTTCAATTTCCCTCTACAAGTTCATGGATAGAAAATAAGAGGTTATAGTTGATAGAGATGGAAATTTATTCGACCCAATTATCTCTATGTGCAACATTTCTCAGTCCAAAGAAAAATTATGGAGTTTTTATTCACAAGGAATAGATGTTTTGAATGTGCGTAATCCTTTCTTGTATTATTTCTCTATTGAACAAACCCTGTATTACCCAAAATTTGTAGAGTGGCGTGTTAACAATTATTCTCCCACTAAGAGAGTAATTATGAACAAAGGTGCAACTAATATCCTTTGTCAGGTTAATGCAAAAGTCATCTGTGAGGTTCTAAAAGTGCCCAATTTTTTCCTAAAAATGCTGAATTTTTTAGTGAGGAAACCTTGGTTCAAGTGTATATAGAATGTAAGCTTGAAATTAAAAATGCCTTTGTCAGAAATTCTAAATGCTAGTCATTTGGTAGAGATTCTTACCTTTCTATCAAGTGTTCATATTTTTTGAGAAGAAGTCCAATTGGTGTTGTCAATGTTGAGTCAAATACTGGGATACAATAATGATAGGTCAATGATTGAGGTTATGATAGGTTTTCTGTTGAAGACGAATTTACCAGAACCGGATTCAAAGCATGTCTGTTCATTTATGTTAGATGGATTCTTAGCCACTTCAATTCATTTTTTAGCTAGAATATTTTTCCAATTTGAGACATTTCAGGTATAAGTCATACTTACTAAATATATTCCTATGCTTCAATTTTTCTGAGTTACATTTCATCGGTACAGTTTTCTCACCCGGTCTTCCTGGATAGATAAATATGTTTGAATTTGTAAATAAAATCACGGTGGAGGTGTACAAAATACTATTTGATGAAAAATTGCCTAGAGTATTAGATGAAATGAAAAGTACCTTTCAACCATCACTAGAGAGTTGTACATGGGATTGCTTTTTATATAAGGAATTGAATGTTGTTCGCGTGTATGGTTACACATGACCACCTTACAAATTACCAGCCTTTCTGACTCCTAGGATTTTTTTATTACAATTTATCAGACATAGGTTGTGTTCAAAAGAAGAAAAATTTGGTGCTTTTAAGAAGTCTCCTGATGTAAAGTTCCCATTCAATATCAACCTTTCAGTTTGAAAAGAAAAGTTGCGTTAAATATTGTTGAAAAATTGTTAGAGGTTATGGAATTCAAAAAAATTGATAGGATACACTATGGTCCACGATATATCATATCACAAAGGATACAACAAAATAAAAAACAAGGCCTTTGAGCATCAACCAATGGAAGGCATGGAAAAAATGGCTAATTTGTTGGAGATTCAGCAAGATTGTGAGGAAATCAAGGAAGATGTAATAGAGGTGGTTGAAGAAAAAAGAAATGACTTGTATTTGATAGTACAAACACCATCTAACTATACTTCAGCAAATAAAAGGGCCCTTTCAGAAATCGACATAATGGATGTCGATGATGAAAACTCAAGAAAAAGAATAAAGACATAACCTAGAAGGGAAATAATGATACAATATGAGCAGAGTGTAGATGATATAGAAAAAGTATTCTTTTACAACAACAATGTCTATAAAATGAGAATATTCTTTTACTGGTGAAGGTGGCACATGATCAAACTTTAGATATAAATCTAAGTTTGACTTTGATTCTAGATACATAGAAAAAAGAAGAAATCTTTAGACGAAACACAAAACCTTTTTCCCCAGGTGAGAAAATTAGTAGATCAACAATTGTCAGTAATTTCCACCAGTGGTTTAGAGAGGGATACACTTAAATTTTATATGGTAGACGATGAGAACGTTTTTGAAATGGAGTCCAGTCTGGATAAAATCAGCGTTCCTGATAAAATCCATCTCCATAGACAAATAAGTGATGGGAGGAACACATCCTATCAACCATGTAAGAAAGGCACAACACTAATATCTTACCATGGGAGGAACACATCCTATCAATCATGTAAGAAAGGCTCAACAATTACATCTTACCATGGGAGGAACACAACCTATCAACCATGTAAGAAAGGCTCTTAGTCCTAGACTGAAATTCCTGGTAACTAACTAGGTGCCTCCATTCTCCCAGAAAATGGCATCTCAGCACTTAATATGAGCTTCAGTCCCAGACTAAAATTCCTGGTAACTGACCAGGTGCCTCCATTTAGAGAATGGCATTCAGCACTTAATTCTGATCATGTAGGAACCAATCCTACAATCATATTAGAATGGCTCACCACTCACATCTGACATGGAAGGAACCAATCCTCTCACCATGACAGAATGGCTCAACCCTTACATGTGACATTGGAAGGAACCAATCCTCTCACCATATCAGAATGGATCACAGACTCATCACTTCCCCTTGGAGGGAACCTTGATATGGAGAACACCAAGCTTTCTCCCTGAAGTACTCAAACTTCACTCTGGCCAATGGATTAGTCAACACATTAGCTATCTGTTCTTTCTTCGCAACATACTGGAGCTTCACTACTCCCATCTACACCATATCCCTGATATAGTGATATTTGATCTCGATATGCTTTGACTTGTCATGGAACACCAGGTTCTCCGACAACTTCACACAACTCTGGTTGTCGCAATATATACAAGTAGCATCTAACTGGAGATCAAATAAATCAGACAGTAGCTTCCTTAGCCACACTGCCTCACAACTAGATAAACAAGCTGTGAGATACTCTTCTTTAGCTGTACTTAGTGCCACACAGGACTGCTTCCTGCTAAACCAAGAGATCACACCTGATCCCATACTGAAGCAACACCCTGAATTTCTCTTCCTATCGATGGCACTGCTGGCCCAATCTGAATCAACATAACCTTCCAAGTTAATCTTCTGATTCACCTCATACTTGAGCCCATAATCAACTGTACCCTTTGGGTACCTCAGAATATGCTTTGCAGCAATCAAGTGAACATGTCTCGGATCTGTCAGGAACTGGCTCAAGGTGTTCACAGCAAAGCAAATATATGGTCTCATGTTTGTTAGGTACATCAAGGAACCAATCATTTGACGATACATCATAGAATCAACCATTTATGATGAAGCATTACTTAATAGCTTCAGGTTTAATGCCATAGCTGTGGTTATAGCCTTGCAGTCCATCATCCCGAACCTCTTCAGGATCTCTACTGCATACTTCGCTTGTCTGAGGAAGATTCCATCCATATTCTGCCACACTTCCATGCCTAGAAAATAGTGCATCATACCCAATTCCTTCATTTCGAACTCGAAAGCAAGCTTCCTCTTCATATTAGAAATCAACCCATCCATGCCTGTCACAAACAGATCATCTACATAAAGTAGGAGTATCACTGGGTTACCATCTTCAACCTTGTAGTAAAGGTTGGAATTTGCTTTACTCTTGGTAAAGCCCAAATTGGATAGAAAGCTGTCAATTCTTCTGTACCATGTCCTGGGTGCCTGTTTTAAACTGTACAGGGATTTCTTCAATTTACATACATGAGACTCCTTGTCATGTGTCTCAAAATCGAGTGGCTGCTCCACATATACTTCCTCTTCCACTACACCATTCAAGAAAGCAGTCTTGACATCCATTTGGTGCATCTTCCATTTCATTACTACAGCAAGAGAAAGTACTAATCTGATGGAAGTGTATCTGGCTACAGGTGCAAAATTTTCTTCATAATCTATTCCTTCTTTCTGGGAGAAGCCACGAGCCAAAAATCTTGCTTTATATTTTTCTATGCTCCCATCTGCAGCATGCTTGATATTGTAGATCCCTTTGAAAGTTACAATAGACTTACCCTTTGGTCTAGGGACAACATCCCAGACATCATTCTTCATGATCGATTGATACTCTTCAATCATAGCATCCTTCCATTATTTTCTTTCTGCCTCTTCTTCATAGTTGGAAGGTTCTTTATTGATGAAGTCACATAATAAGGATACATACTTGGAGCAGGACCTGGTCCTTTTTCTTTCTCTATGATTTTCTTCTGGAGCCCCATATCTTTCTACACCTTGGATAGCTTCTCGTACCCAAGCAGGTTTCCTCTTGTGAGGATTCTTCTCCTCAAGTGGATCTATAGGTTCTTGAGGTTCTTCTAATTCTTGATCTTCTTCTTGAATTTCTTCATTCATGGTTGTGTCATGAATCCTGGGTTCTTCTATTTCTTCAAGATCTTCAGCAGGTCTCTTTCTGGATTTGTTGTAAGCTGAGTCTTCATCAAATGTTACATCCCTGTCGATGTCGATCTTTTTGAACCTTGGGAAGTATATTCTTTAAGCCTTCGAGCTTTCAGAGTATGCCACAAATATACCCTTCTTTCCTGAAGGATCTAACTTTGTTCTCTTTTCTTTTAGAATGTGTATGTACATTGGAGAGCTGAATATTTTGAGATGTTTGAATTTTGGTTTCTTGCTGGAAAATACTTGTTCAGGTGTCTTGTCCTCGAGTACTTTGTGTGGAGTACGGTTCTATACATACACCGCTGTACTAGCATCTTCTTCCCATAGATGCATGGGAAGATCTTGATCATGAAGCATTGCTCTTGCAGCTTCTATGATCGTTCTATTCTTCCTTTCTGCAACCCCATTCTATTGTAGATCATATGGAGTGGATAACTCCCTCTTAATACCTGAAACTTTGCATAACTCTTTGAATTCATTTGATGTGAATTCTCCGCCATTATCTGATCGAAAGGTCTTGATCTTCTTTTCAGTGTGGTTCTCAATCAAGGCTTTGAATTCCTTGAATTTGTTGAATACTTCATATTTTTTCTTCATAAAGTATATCCATGTCTTTCTAGAGAAATCATCAATAAAAGAAACATAGTATACATACCCTCTTAATGAACTGGATGACATTGGTCCACATACATTTGAGTGGATGATTTCCAAGATTCCTTTTTCCTTGCTCTCGCTACTTGGGAATGTCTTATTTTTGTTCTTTCCTTTCACACATCCTTTGCAGACACCATCATGTTTTTCCTGTATTTCTGGAAGACCTTCAACAGATTTGCTTGCAAGTGGTAGTGCTCTATAGTGCACATGTGCAAGCCTTCTATGCCAAATCTCATTTGGTTCTACTGAGTCATGAACCAAATATTGCTCTGGTTGGCCCTTCAATTTTTATAAACCTCCTTCTTGTTCCCCAATCACTACTTCATCATTAATAGTCTTTCCCTTTGGCCACATAAGAACTTGGCCATATACAAATTCAACCCTCATGCCTTCTGCATCAAATGCAGATATGGAGAGGAGGTTCTTCTTTAGTCCCGGTACAAATAGGACATACTTCATTTTCATAGACTTCCCTGAGTCTATCTTGTAGGAGGATTCACCACTACCTTTTATTGGATACTAGTAGTCATCTCCAAGTTTCACCTTGTGGGGTGATTCATGTTCTGATAATTTCACAAGGATTCTTTAAATCTTGTCATTTGTTTGGAAGCATCACTATCTATAAGCCAATCATTGCTTCCATGTGAGATAGTTCCCATAAGAGCAGAGATCAGAACATATTTTCATCACTTGAAGAATCATCACTTTCTTGTTTGGCTCTTTTCTTAGGAGGATCATCATCCTCTGCAGTGTGATCATGATGTCTCTTCTTGTTTCCCTTCTTCTTGTGAGAGCCACTTTTGTTCTTAGTACAATTCCAAGCATAGTGTCCTATTTCATCACATGTATAACATCTGAATTTCGGTAGCTTCTTGCTATTACTTATAGGATAAGGATGCTTACCTTGGTGATGGTTTGTTTTTCTCTTCTTAGATTGTACTGTGAGAGCTTGATATTCACTTCCTATCTTTTCTTCTCGAGCTGCTATTCAAGCTTCTTCTTGTGAGCATTCTTCCCATAGTCTGCTGAACTTGACTAGCTTCTTTCTGGCACAGATCCCTTGAATAAAGGAGTCCCATGATCTAGGGAGACCATTCAAGGTGGTCATTACAATGTCTGCATTCTCCACTTCTTCATCCACCGCTTCAATCTGTTCCTTTATTTGAGAGACCCTTGTAAAGTAAGACTGGATGGTTTCTGCATTCTATATATTTACATTCTTCAATTGATTTCTCAGAGTCATCTTCTGGTTTATGTTCTTTCCTTCAAACAGTTTGGTCAGGGCATCAAACATAGCTTTAGGTGTCTTTAGGGAGGACTCCTATGGTATGACGTGATCCTTGATTGAATCAGTAATAATCCTCTTATCTATGACCAATTTCTTCTTATGTAAGGCCTTAGCCTCATCTCCCTCTGGAGTTGTAACTGCCTCATTGATGTAGGAGTCCAACTGATTTTCTTCCAGGACCAAGGAGATCCTATACTTCCAGGCTCGGAAGTTATCATCTCCCTCAAGATTTTCATCAAGCTTGGTATGATGAGACATCTTAACTAATAACCTCAAATGGAAATACAAAATATTTAGATCTTACCAGGTTAAGATGTTGAATCGGATCTGGAGCTGAATTTCTGTAGAGTTGGTTTAGGAGCAGATTAGGGTTTGACTTTCCCAGAGTTCTGTCCAACCAAAAGATTTGATCTTGATCTCTAAACTTTGATATTGAGGAGGAGATCAATCTAGGACTGGGCTCACTCAAAAATTCCACTTCTGTGGAAATCCCTAATTTATGGCACCCATGTCAGGTCAAAAACTAAAAATACTCAGAATCAAATTCTGCTTCGACAGAAAGATGCGCCCTGGAGAGGAGAGGCAGCTCAACCTTATTTTGCTCAAAATCTATGGAGAGAGATCCAAAAAGTAGGAAGCCCTATTTTCTGTAGCTCTATAACGTCTTCTTCTTAGGTTAGCTCTGATACCATGTTAGGTTTTTTATCATTCAAGCTAGCATTATATTAGGATCTTTAACTGAGAGAATAAGAAGCACATCAATCAAACATAAGAGACAATGAACACAATGTTTTTCCTCAAGGAAACCATAAAGAAGAAAACCCCGCAACTTCCCGGGAGATAGAATCAGCAACAAAAGGTAAAATACCAAAATAG
Source organism: Pseudotsuga menziesii (assembly GCA_001517045.1). Taxonomy (NCBI): domain Eukaryota; kingdom Viridiplantae; phylum Streptophyta; class Pinopsida; order Pinales; family Pinaceae; genus Pseudotsuga; species Pseudotsuga menziesii. The sequence goes on from LPNX010302350.1 coordinate 130,116, forward strand.
TAAGATGATCTCTCGACTACAGTAGTCTCTCTCTCTCTCTCTCTCTCTCTCTCTCTCTCTCTCTCTCTCTCTCTCTCTCTCTCTT
>LPNX010302350.1:139672-174984 GCA_001517045.1 Pseudotsuga menziesii
AGGTCCAGACATCAAAACTAGTCAAGGTTCGAAATTGGAGAAAAAGTGAAAATTTGGTCATTTACTAAAAAATATTAACAAGGAAAATTGTGGGGACCATGTGCTTCCTTCACTCCCCATATATAAGGGAAAGGAGTGGCCATCCACCACATCACTCGATACCAACCAAACCCTAAATTTGAAGGAAGATGAAGACTATGGGCCATCTAATTATCCTCGAGCTTGTCCATCCCTCGATCATCAACACCCTTTATAATGTTGATGTATTTGTAACTTTGAAATGTATTCACTTGTATATCTTATTTATTGTACCCTAATGTTTATTCCGGGAAGTATCTGTAATGTAATTGAGTCATGTCATACCCCGATGTTCCCATTGGGATATTCAATAATGTAAATAAGTCATGTAAATTCATTATGGAAACCCTCCTTATTGATCAAGGGTTAAATTCCCCGCAGTTGTGGGGATCTAGGGATATTAGAATCTCCTAGAGAAGTAGGCCCTAGTGATTTGTTGTCAAGTCAGGAAATAGTGTAAATAGAGAGGGAGCTTCTCTATTTATCACACACTCACTCATACTTAGTTGTAGCGCATAACTGAGAGAGAAGAATTTGCTAGGACAAGAGAGAGAGAGATTACTGCTGTTGGGAGATCATCTTACTGTTTTGGGGTTTTAATTTAGGTGTTGATTCTATCTTTAAGGAAGTTTCAGGGTTTTCTCATTTATGGTTTCCTTGAGGAAAATATTTGTGTCCATTGTCTCTTATGTTTGATTGCTATGATTGTTATTCTCTCAGTTAAACATCCTAAGATAATGCTAGCTTAAATGATAAAAATATAACATGGTATCAGAGCTAACATGAGAAGAAGACACTATGCAGATCCAGAAACTAGGGCTTCCTACTTTTTGGATATCTCTCCACAAATTTTCAGCAAAAGAAGGTTGGAATGACTCTCCTCTCCAGGGTGTATCTTTTTGTTGAAGTAGAATCTGATTCTGAGCATTTTCAGTTTTTGACCCGACATTGCTGCCGAAAATTAGGGCTTTCCATAGAAGTGGAATTTTTGAGTGATCCCAAGCCTGGATTGATCTACTCCCCAAAATCAAGGTTTAGAGATCAAGACCAAAGTTTTTGGTTGGGCATAACTCGAAGAAATTCAACCCTAATCTACTCCTGAACCAGCTGTGCAGAAATTCAGCTCCAAATCCAGTTCGAACATCTTGACCTGGTAAGATCTAAATATTTTGTATTTCCATTTGAGGTTGTCAGTTAAGACGTCTCATCATACCAAGATTGATGAAAAGATTGAGGGATCTGATAACTTCTGATCTTGGAAGTATAGAATCTCCCTAGTCCTAGAAGAAAATGAGTTGGACTGCTACATCAATGAGGAGGTTCCAGTTCCATAGGGAGATGAGGCTAAGGTCTTACACAAGAAGAAATTGGTCATGGCTAAGAGAATTATTGATGATTCAATCAAGGATCACCTCATACCACATGTGTCCTCCTTAAATACACCTAAAGTTATGTTTGATTCCCTGACCAAACTGTTTGAAGGAAATAACAGAAACCAGAAGATGACTATGAGAAACCAATTGAAGAATCTAAAGATCCAGAATGCGGAGACTATCCAGTCTTACTTTACAAGGGTCTCTCTGGTCAAGGAACATCTGGAAGTAGTAGATGAAGAAGTAGAGAATGCATAAATTGTGAGGACCACCTTGAATGGTCTCCCTAGGTCTTGGGACTCTTTCATTCAAGGGATCTGTGCCAGAAATTAGCTAGTCAAGTTTAGCAGACTGTGAGAGGAATGCTCACAAGAAGAAGCTCGAATATTAGCATGAGAAGAAAATGTGGGAAGTGAAGATCAAGCTCTCACAGTACAATCCAAGAAAAATAGAACAATCCATCACAAAGGTAAGCACTCTCACTAGAAGAGTAACTTTAGAAAGTCTAAATATTTGTCTAAGTTCATTTGCTATACATGTGATGAAAGAGGACACCTTGCAAGATATTGTCCTAGAAAAAAAGATAGATCTCTCAAGAGGAAGGGAAAAAAGAAAAGACATCATGCTCATGCTGCAAAATATGATGACCCTTCCAAGAAGAGAATCAAACAAGACAGTGATGATTCTTCAAGTGATGAAGAATATGTCTTGATTTTCGCTCTCACGGGAAACATCACACATGGAAGCAATGATTGGATTATAGACAATGGGGCTTCCAAACATATGACTGGATTCAAAGAATCATTTGTGAAACTATTAGAACATGAATCACCCCACAAGGTGAAACTTGGGGATGACTACCAATATCCAATAAAAGGTAGTGGAGAATCCTCCTTCAAATTAGAATCTGGAAAGTCTATGAAGATGAAGGATGTCCTATTCGTACCAGGACTAAAGAAGAACCTTCTCTTCATCTCTGCATTAGATGCAAAAGGCATAAGAGTTGCATTTATAGATGGCCAGGTCATCATGTGGCCAAAAGGAAAGACTATTGACGATGTAGTAGTAATTAGAGAATAAGAGGGAGGACTATACAGATTAAAGGGCCAACCAGAACAAGCCTTGGTTCATGACTCAGTAGAACCAAATGAACTTTGGCATAGAAGGCTTACACATGTGCACTATAGGGAACTACCACTTGCAAGAAAAGATGTTGAAGGTCTTCCAGAAATACAAGCAAAACATGAAGGAGTATGCTAAGGATGTGCGAAAGGAAAGAAAATAAAGAAGACGTTTCCAAGTAGCGAAAGCAAGGCTAAAGGAATCTTGGAAATCGAGTCACTCTGATGTATGCGGTTCGATGTCATCCAGTTCATTAAGCGGGTATGTATACTATGTTTCCTTCATTGATGATTTTTCTAGGAAGACATGGATATACTTCATGAAGAACAAAGATGAAGTATTCAGCAAGTGCAACGAATTCAAAGCCTTGATCAAAAACTACACAGAAAAGAAGATCAATATTTTTCGATCAGATAATGGTGGAGAATTCACATCAAATGAATTCAAAGAGTTATGCAAATATTCAGGGATTAAGAGGGAGTTATCCAATCCATATAATCCACAACAGAATGGAGTTGTAGAAACGAAGAATAGAACAATCATGGAAGCTGCAAGAGCAATGCTTCATGATCAAGATCTTTCCATGCATCTATGGGCAGAAGCTACTAGAACAACTGTGTATGTATAGAACCCTACTCCACATAGAGTACTCAAGAATAAGAAACCTGAAGAAGTGTTTTTCGGCAAGAAACCAGAAGTCAGCCATCTCAGAATATTTGGCTGTCCAGTGTACATACACATTGTAAAAATAAAAGAGGACAAAGTTAGATCCTTCAGGAAGGAAGGGTGTATTTGTGGGATACTCTGAAAGCTCTAAGGCTTACAAAATAAACTTCCCAGGATTCAAGAAGATCAACATCAGCAGAGACGTAACATTTGATGAAGACTCAGCTTACAATAAATCTAGAAAGAGACATGCTGAAGAACCTGAAGAAATAGAAGTACCTAGAATTCATGACACAACCATGAACGAAGCAATTCCAGAAGAAGATAGAGAAGTAGAAGAACCTCGAGAACCTATAGATCCACCTCAAGAAAAGAATCCTCACAAGAGGAAACCTTCTTGGGTACAAGAAGCTATCCAAGGTGCAGAAAGATATGGGGCTCTAGAAGAAACACACAGAGAAAGGAAAATAACTAGGTCCTGTTCAGGTTATGTAGCCTTACTATGTGACTTCATTGATAAAGAACCTTCCAACTATGAAGAAGCGACAGAAAAGAAAGAATGGAAGGATGCTATGATCGAAGAAAATCAATTGATTAGGAAGAATGATGTTTGGGATGCTGTACCAAGACCAAAAGGGAAGTCTGATGTAACTTCCAAATGGATCTATAAGATCAAGCATGCTGCAAATGGTAGCATAGAGAAATATAAAGCAAGATTTGTGGCTCATGGTTTCTCCTATAAAGAAGGAATAGATTATGAAGAGACTTTTGATCCTGTAACCAAATATACTTCCATTAGATCAGTTCTTGCTTGAGCTACAGTAATGAAGTGGAAAGTGCACTAGATGGATGTCAAGACAGCCTTCTTGAATGGTGTGGTAGAAGAGGAAGTATATGTGGAGCAACCACTCAGTTTTGAGACACGTGACAGGGAGACTCATGTGTGCAAATTGAAGAAATCCCTGTACGGCTTGAAACAGGAACCCATGACATGGTACAGAAGAATTGATGGCTTTCTATCTAGTTTGGGCTTTGCCAATAGTAAAGAAGATTCCAACCTTTACTGCAAGGTTGAAGAAGGTAACCCAGTGATACTCCGACTATATTTATATGATCTATTTGTAATAGGTATGGATGGGCTGATTGTTGATACGAAGAGGAAGCTTGCTATCGAGTTCAAAATGAAGGACTTGGGTATGATGCACTATTTTCTAGGCATGGAGGTGTGGTAGAATACAGATGGAATTTCCTTGGGACAAGGGAAGTATGCAGTAGAGATCCTGAAGAGGTTCAGGATGATGGATTGCAAGGCCATGAGCACACCTATGGCATCAAACCTGAAGCTATTGAGTGATGATTCATCAGAAGTGGTTGATGCTACGATGTATCGTCAGATGATTGGGTCCCTTATATACCTGATGAATACGAGACCAGATATTTTCTTTGCTGTGAACACCTTGAGCCAGTTCCTGACAGATCCAAGCCATGTTCACTTGATTGTTGCAAAGCATATTCTAAGCTACCTGAAGGGTACAATTGATTATGGGCTCAAGTATGAGGTGAATCAAAAGATTAACCTAGAAGGGTATGTTGATTCAGATTGGGCAGGTAGTGCCATTGATAGAAAGATCACTTCAAAATGTTGCTTCAGTATGGGATTAGGTGTGATCTCTTGGTTTAGCAGGAAGCAGTCATTAGAGGAAATTTGGGGTCTAAAATGGGCCTTATAAGAAAACGTGCCAAAATAAGTTTTTGTGAGTTGGAATTCAAGAACCAATAGAATTTCAATAAAATAAGTCAACCTTAATGGTTGAATTGACATATTTGTCATTAAAAAAGACTACTTTTTTTGTTCGTATTTTCGACATATCTCATTGTGTTTTTACTCAAATTTTGATTGGGAGAGCTCGTTGGATGCAGAATTTGATTTCGCATCCAATGAGTACCAACACTGCATACTTTTGACAGACCCTGCTACCCCAAAAACAAGAAATACCTGAAAAAATGTGATGATGACATCATCATCACATTTTTCAGGTATTTCTTGTTTTTGGNAGCTTGTTCACCTAGTTGCAAGGCAGTGTGGCTAAGAAAGCTACTATCTGATTTATTTGATCTCCAGATGGATGCTACTTGTATATATTGCGACAAACAGAGTTGTGTAAAGCTGTTAGAGAACCGAGTGTTCCATGACAAGTCAAAGAATATTGAGATCAAGTATCACTATATCAGGGATATGGCGTAAAGAGGAGCAATGAAGCTCCAGTATGTTGTGACGGATGATCAGATAGCTGATGTACTGACCAAACCATTAGCTAGAGTAAAGTTTGATTACTTCAGAGAGAATCTTAGTGTTCTCCAGATCAAGTTTCCCTCCAAAGGGAATTGATGTGTCTTTTGGCCCTTCTGACATGGTGGAGGCTTGAGCTTCATATGTTCATATCTAAGTGCAGAGATGCTCTGATGTGATTGTGGGTTGTGTTACCACATGATTAGTGCAGAGAAATTCTGATGTGATTGTGGGTTGTGTTACCACATGATCAGTGCAAAGCCATTCTGATGTGATTAAGGGATGTGTTTCAACATGATCAGATATAAGTGCAAAGATATCCTGACGTGATTGTGGGATGTGTTCCTACATTATCAATGCAGAGCCTTTCTGACAAGACGAGGTAAGATGTAAGTGCAGATCCATTCTGATGCAGTGTGTTCTCACATGGTCAGATATAAGTGCAGAGCCATTATGATGCGGTGTGTTCTCACATGGTCATATATAAGTGCAGAGCCATTATGATGCGGTGTGTTCTCACATGGTCATATATAAGTGCAGATCCATTCTGATGTGGTGTGTTCTCACATGGTCAGATATAAGTGTAGAGCCATTCTGATGCGGTGTGTTCTCACATGGTCATATGTGAGTGTTGGGCCTTTTTGACATGGGTTTTGGATGTGTTCCTCCCATGGTCAAATGTGAGTGCTACGCGTGCCTTTCTGACATGGTTCTTGGATGTGTTCCTCCCATGGTTAGATGTAAGTGTTGGGCAGGCCTTTCTGACATGGTTCATTCCATGGTCAGATATAAGTGCTGAAGACGATGAATACCTACATGAAGGCTAGGCCTACAACTAGCATGAAAAAGGCTCGATTTGTAGAACATCCCGTGATGAGTAGAATTAGGATAGCACTAGTGATGATGACCCAGTGATGATCCAACAATGATACTCCAGATCAAGTGATGATCCATACTTGATGATGATCCAGTGATGCTCTAGATCAAGCGATGATCCAAAGTTGATGATGATCCAGTGATAATCCAGATAAAGTGATGATACAGACTTGATGATGATCCAATGATGCTCCAGATCAAGTGATGATCCAGACTTGAAGAAGATGACTTGACGATGAAGATAACTTGAAGATGAAGATGACTTGAAGATGAATATGACTTGATGATGACCCAAAGAAGAAGACTTGTGCTGATAAATTGTGTCAAGAGAATACCTTCCTAGTTAAGAGGGAGTGTTGATGTATTTTTAACTTCGGAATGTATTCACTTGTATATCTTATGTATTGTACCCCAATGTTTATTTCAGGAAGTATCTGTAATGTAATTGAGTCATGTCATACCCCGATGTTCCCATTGGGAGATTCAATAATGTAAACGAGTCATGTAAAGTCATTGTGGAAACCCTCCTTATTGATCAAGGGTTAAAGTCCCCACAGTTGTGGGGCCCTAGGGTATTTATACTCTCCTAGAGAAGTCAGCCTTAGTGAGTTATTGTCAAGTTGAGAATTAATATAAATAGAGAAGGAACTTCTCTATTTATCACACACTCACTCATACTCAGTTGTAGTGCATAAATGAGAGAGAAGAAGTTGTTGGGACAAGAGAGAGAGAGACTACTGCTGTCGAGAGATCGTCTTACTATTTTGGGGTTTTACTTTTGGTGCTGATTCTATCTTTGAGGAAGTTGTGGGGTTTTCTCCTTTATGGTTTCCTTAAGGAAAATATTTGTGTCCATTATCTCTTATGTTTGATTTTTATGCTTGTTATTCTCTCAGTTAAAGATCCTAATATAATGCTAGATTAAATGATAAAAATCTAACAGATAAAATACCCTAACCACCTACCCAATTCAAAGAATATTTCAATGAACCTATTCCATAAAGTTGCTCCCCTAGCAATAGTAACCCCACCTACAACAACATCAACAACTCTGGTCTCTCCACCCACTACCCTAATAACTCTTGTCGGAATAAGGTTCAGGTTTACCTGGATCTCGCAGCTTGGGAATGGATTCACAAATTTCCTATAATTAGCAAAAACACCCTTCAAATCCCAAAAATAAAATAGTACAAATGATTTCAAAAAGCGGGCCCCACCCTATTTATAGAAATTTGGCCCCTATTTCAAATATGTGACACCCACATCATAAGTCCATTTGGAAAACTGTTTGCACCATCGTGATCAATGCGTCAAGATATATGATGTGAAATTTCTCTCTCTTCCATCCGAAGAGTTTCATCCAACACCTATTTTGTCACACACACCACAACGAAACCATGTTTTGGTTCTTATTTCTACATTGCCAATCCCTTTGTCGTGATATTTATTGAACTTGAGTATTAACGTCATGTGTGTAGGATAAAAACCAATAAATTATGAGTCCAAATCCCGTAACAGTGGTGGAGGACTTGTATCACAGGTATCATCCCAAAAGTGGCATATAAGCATCATTTTCCATCTATTTACATTGCATTCACTAGTACTCCCAATGATAATCATAGAGTCCTAATTCTAAGTAACAATGCACCATAAATGTTAATATTCTTAATAATATATTTCCCCCATGGGTGTGTGCACCATTTCTAACCCCATCATAATTTGGCACCCATGATGTTGAACCCCCACAAATATGAGGAATTTAATCTAGTTCGAATATATCAACCTGTAGTTGATCATTTTAAAAGTTGTGCAAGTACTCCCACACCCTTAGCTATTGATTTCATCTCATTCCTTGACACATTTTACAATCTCAATTCACGGTTGACCACTAATACCCTCATGAGAAATATACCATATGTATTCTTCTTCATATCATCACCCCCATGAAGACAACAATGGGGCACCCTACCTCCACATACAACAATTCTATTTAGTTATTCCCATAGGAATACTCTGCATGGCATTGATTCATGGGGAACTTGCCTTCGCGTTTTCAAACAAACCCCAACACATTTTGGCAAAAGTTCCCCAACTGAATCAAAACCATGGGAACTCCATCCATCATTAAAATTGATTCCTTGACTCACCAAAAACCATGGGAATCCCACCCACAATTAAATTGGTCCCCTAACACACTCAAAATCATGGGGACCTGACCAATTATTCTTTATGTACAATCAGTTCCCCGATCCACTCAAACCTGTGGGAATCACCCTAATCTTTTGGAAACAACACCCTAGTTGTTGATGTATTTTTAACTTTAAAAGATATTCTGATGTGTATTATGATTTATGTTGTTGTACCCCCATCAGAGATGTGTTTTCCAATTTGTGGGATGTCTGTATTATGTCTAGACCTTGAGGTACAACCTCCTTTGTAAGTTGGGGAAATAGTCCCCACTGTAACATCATGTAATTTGTATTCAAAGTCTCTCTAGGAGAAGTCATCCCTGTTAGGGTAATAGGTTGGCCCCGGTCATGTAATAGGTCAGTCATTTGATTAGTATAAATAGGGAGGTTACCTCCCTCACCTATGCACACTTCATACTCACTCAAGTTCACATGAGAGAGAGAGACAAGGGAGGAGAGATACATACCTGCTGGATACTTCTTATTACTGGGTTTGATCATCTTATGACACAGTCTTTGTGATTGTACTATTATGAGTAATTTTGCGCGGTATTCCCCGTTATGGTTTCCCCGATGAAAATATTTGTGTCTTGTGTATATGTTATATCTTTTGCATCGTATTGTACTTCTTATTATTTCAGACAAAGATCCGAGTTAAGCTAATAATATCTAGAAAAACTAACATGGTATTAGTGCCTCTTTGAAAGAAGGAACTGTGCAACAATGGAAACTAGTGCTTCCTAGTTCAAGGTGTTCTCTCCATAGATCACCAAGAAAAGAGGGCTAGGATAACTCACCTCAGTAGGGCACATCTTTTGGTGGAAGTAGTTTCAGATTTGAAGAAGTTTCAATTTTTACCATGTCACTAGTGCCAAGAGAAACTAGGGCATCATGTTTCATAGAATTCCCACCTCAGTCTCCAAAAAGGTACCTCACTAATAAAATAGCCTCAAGGAGGTGTATCTTTCTACTCAAATAGAATTCCCAAACTCCAAGTTTGGAAAATTAGGGTTTCTCTAACAAACCTTGGGTCTTCCAACTCCAAAAACAGGTCAGACACCTCAAATCAGTAAGATATAAATATTTTCTATTTCCATTTGAGGTTCTCATTTGAAAATATGACTCACAATACTCATATTTTGGACAATCTTGGAGGGGATGATAACTTCCAAGCATGGAAGTATAAAATCTCCCCGATCCTTGAAGAATATGATTTGGATCAGTACATCACTGGAGAAATTCTAGATGATGAGGGAGATGAGGCTAAGGCTAATCATAAGAAGAACTTGGCTAAGGCCAAGAGAATCATTGAAGATTCTATTAAGGATCACCTCATCCCCCATGTGTCATCATTCAAGACACCGAAGGAAGTATATGATGCTTTGACAAAGATGTTCAAAGGAAATAAAATCAACTAAAAGATGAATTTGAGGAACCGGTTAAAGAGTGTGAAGATACAGAACTCCAAGACTATACAGTCTTATTTTAGAAGGGTTGCTCAAATAAAGGAACAACTTGAAGTAGTTGAAGATCATGTCAAAGAATGAGAAATTGTGATGACTACCTTGAATGGTCTCCCTAGATCATGGGACTCATTCATTCAAGGAATTTATGCAAGAAGTAGGTTGATCTCTTTCAACATACTTTGAGAACAATGCACACAAGGAGAATTTTGACTCGTAACAAGAGAAGAAAAGATGGGAGCAACTAAAGATCAAGCTATCACAGTTAACACCAGGAAGAACTACAAGAAGAAGGAGAAGAAGGAGAACTTTCATCATAACAAGAAAAAGGACAAGAAAGAAAAGAAGACCAAGAGAGATCCTTCCAATGTTTGATGATATACTTGTGATGAAAAGGGACATTTTGCAAGAGACTTTCCCATCAGGAAAAAGAGACACCATGCTCATATTTTCGAAGACAATGAACCAACAAAAAAAATATTCAGAAGAGAGAAGGATGATTTAAATGAAGAGTATGTGCTAATCTCAACACTTACTGGCACTATATCACATGGAAGCAATGATTGGATTGTGGATAGTGGAGCTTCTAAACACATCTCGAGATATAAGGAATCATTTGTCAATATGTCTGATCATGAGTCACCTCATAAGGTGAAACTTGGGGATGATTACCAATACCCCATAAAGGGAGTGGAGAAGCTTCATACAATCTATACTATGAGAAATACTTATAGATGGAGGATGTGCTATATGTTCCAGGTTTGAATAAGAGTCTTCTCTCCATCTCCACACTAGATGCAAAGGGAATGAGAGTTGCATTTGTTGATGGTCAAGTTCTGATGTGGCCTATAGGGAAGACAATACATGATGCAAAGTGATTTAAGAAGAAGACATAGGCTTGTACAAGATAAAGGGACATCCTAAAAAAGCATCAATTCATGAGTCAATTGAAATAAGAGAACTGTGGCACATAGGGCTTTCACATGTGCACTAGAGAGCACTCTTGATGGAAAACAAAGCTACCAGTGATCCAGGAAAAGCATGAAGGAATTTTCAAAGGGCGTGCACAAGGAAATAATGTGAAGAAGACAATTCCTAGCAGTGAGATAAAGGTTAAGGGAATGATGGAGATATAACACTCAGATGTATGCATACCCATGTATTCTAGCTCATTAAGCGGGTATGTGTACTATATTTCCTTTATAGATTATTTCTCATGTAAGACTTGGATATATTTCTTAAAAGGGAAAAATGAAAATTTTCAGTAAGTTCAAGGAATATAAAGTCTTGGTCGAGAACTAAACTGAAAGGAAGATCAAGACTCTGTGGTCAGATAATGGTGGAGAATTCACCTTGGAAGAGCTCAAGGAACTCTATAGAGAATCTAGGATTACGATGGAGATGAGCACTCCATACAATCCTCAATAGAATGGGGTTGCGGAATGAAAGAACCAAACCATCATTGAAGTAGATGCTACATGACCAGGATCTTCCTATGCACCATTGGGAGGAGGCTGCAAGTACATCCCATTAGAGAAAATTTGAAGTCTAAAATGGGCCTCCTAAGGAAAATAATAAAATAATAAAATAATATTTAAAATAATAAAATAATAGTTATTAATTTTGGAGGAAGAATGAAAAAAACTACTTTTTGTGTTCGTACTTTTGACATATCGCCCTGTGTTTTTACTCAAATTCTAAGTGGGAGAGCTCGTTGGATGCTGAATTTAATTCCACATCCAACAAGTACCCACACTACATACTTTTGATGGACCCCACTACCCCAAAAACAAGAAATACCTGAAAAAATGTGATGATGACATCATCATCACATTTTTTCAAGTATTTCTTATTTTTGGGGTAGTGGGGTCCATCAAAAGTATGAAGTGTGGGTACTCACTAGATGCGGAATTAAATTCCACATCCAATGATCTCTACATCATCATCACATTTTTTCAGGTATTTCTTGTTTTTGGGGTAGCTTGGTCCATCAAAAGTATGAAGTGTGGGTACTCACTAGATGCGGAATTAAATTCCACATCCAACGATCTCTCCCGCTTGAACTTTGAGTAAACACAGGGAGATATGTTGAAAATACGAACAAAAAAAGTAGTTTTCTTTTATGACAAATATGTCAATTCAACCATTATGGTTGACTCTTTTTATTGAAATTCTACTGGTTCTTGAATTCCAACTCACAAAATTTATTGTTGATGCATTTTCTTATAAGGCCCATTTTAGACCCCAAATTTCCTCTAATGTTTGTATGTAAAAAAATGTACTTCTCATCGATTACTTGACAACAAGACTCTGGAAGAGGATTTCTTAGGAGAGAAACCAGAAGTCAACCATTTGAGAATATTTGGCTGTGTGATGTACATACATATCCCAAAGGAGAAGAGGACCAAGCTTGATCCTTCTAGGAGGAAGGGTATATTCATGGGATACAGTGATACATCAAAGGCCTACCAAATATACTTCCCAATATTCAAGAATATCGACATCAGTAGAGATGTAACCTTTGATGAAGACTCAACATAATTTAGATCGAGTAGGAAACCTATTCAATAGGATGAGGAACCTTAAGAAACGAGATCCAAAGATATGGAAATTGGAGAAGCAATATCAGAAGACCATGAAGATCATGACATGGCAGAACTACAAGAGCCAGTAGAGACAATCCTTGAGAAGGAATCCCACAAGAGAAAACCAACATGGGAACGAGAGCTCATATGAGAAGCATAAAGGCATGGCACTCCATAAGGAATACATAGAGAAAGAAAAGGGGTAAATCCCTACAATAGCTATGTGGCCCTAGTGTGTGACATCATTGGCAGAGAACCTTCCACCTATGAAGAGGCTACAAAAAAGAAAGAATGGAGGGATGCTATGATCAAGGAATATTAGTGAATCATGAAGAATGATGTCTGGGAGATAGTTTCGAGACTGAAAAAGAAGTTTGTCATGACTTCGAAATGGATCTACAAGATCAAACATGCTGCAGATGGAAGCATCGAGAAATACAATCAATGGTTTGTAGCACAAGTATTCTCACAGAAACAATGCATAGAATACGAAGAGACATTTGCACCCATGGTGAGGTACACTTTCATTAGATCCATACTTGCATTGGAAAAAATTATGAAATGGAAAATATACCATATGGATGTCAAGATAACTTTCTTGGATGGTGTAGTTGAGGAGGAAGTGTACATGGAACATCCATTGGGATTCAAGACACATGATAGACAAAACCATGTGTTCAAATTGAAGAAGGCCTTGTATGGATTGAAAAATGCACCGAGGACATGGTGTGACAAGATGGATAGCTTCCCAATGAGACAAGGATTTTCCAAGAGTAAAGTGGATTCCAACCTTTACTTCAAGGTTGAAGGTGGAAGACCAGTGATTCTTCTACTATATGTCGATGACCCGTTCCTAACAGGTGAAGAGGAAATCATTAAAGATGCAAGGAGGAGACTTGATACAAATTTTGAGATGAAATACCTAGGTATGATGCACTACTTCTTAGGCATGGAGATGTGGCAGAGTGTAGAAGGGATCTTCCTTGGACAAGGAAAGTATGTAGTGGATATTATGAAGAGATTCAAATTTTGGTCCACAAGGCAATAGCCACAACTATTCCATCTAACTTGAAGCTTCTGAGCGATTCTTCATCTGAGTTGGTTGATTCCACGATGTATTGTCAGATGATTTCCTCATTGATGTACCTGACGAATACGAGACCAGACATATGTTTTGTGGTGAACACCCTGAGCCAGTTCCCAACGGATCCGAGATATGTTCACCTGATAGCTACAAACCATTTACTGAGGTACCTGAAGGGTATAGTGGATTACGGGCTCAAATATTATTTGAATCAGAATATTAACCTACATGGTTATGTTGATTTGGATTGGGAAGGTAGCACCACTGATAGGAAGATAAATTTGGGTTGTTGCTTTAGTTTAGGATCTGGAATGATCTCGCGGTTCATAAGGAAGCATTCATGCATGGAGCTGAGCACAATTGAGGCAGAGTATGTTTCTACTTTCTTAGCTAGTTGTGGGGAAGTGTGGCTGTGAAATCTATTCTCTAAATTATTTGATCTCTAGTTGGATGTGAATTGTATCTTCTACAAAAATGAGAGTTGCGTGAAGCTGTCAGAGAACCCTGTGTTCCATGACAAGTCGAAGCACATTGAGATCAAGTTCCACTATATCAAGGATATGTTGTTGAGAGGAGCAGTAAATATCCAGTATGTGGCAACATCTGAGCAGATAGTCGATGTGTCAACCAAGCCTCTATCTCGAGTGAAGTTTGAGTACTTCAGAGAAAGACTTGGTGTGATCCAGAATGAGACCCCTCGAAAGAGGGAGTGATGTGTTCTAGAATAGCTAGAGAGACATGTTTTCTTAGCATAAAATCCTAGAGAAGATCATAGGTTGCTTAGACGTAATCAGTCCTGTAGGTTAACCTTGGATGTAATAAGTCCCAACGAAGCTCGCAGGTTATTCTTGGATGTAATCAGTCCTAATATGTTTCTATGCTATAAATAAAAAAGAGACTAGAAGGCGTGGATGCATAATATCTCACATGGGAAATGAGACAGGTTGTCTGAAAGGGAAAAATACTGGTGAAGTAGGATGCTCGAACGTAATTAGTCATGTAGGTTGTCCTCGGATGTAATTAACCCTGATGAAGCTCGTAGGTTATCCTTGGATGTAATCAGTCCTTTGATAGGTTATTAGAGTGTAAATATGATCCCTGGTGTGGTACGCATGTTACTTGAATGTAATAAATCATGTGGTTTGTCTGAGTGTAAAAGGATCCCTAGTGTGGTATGCAAGTTACTCAAATGTAATACGCCCCGAAGGTTGTCTGAATAGAAAATATCCTGGATGCAGGTTGTTAAGATGTAATAAGTCCTTGAGGTTGACCTAGAACATAAAATTCATGGTGTAGCATGTTGTTTGGTCATAATCAATCCTTATATATATATGTGTGTGTGTGTGTGTGTGTGTGTGTGTGTGTGAGCATAGGTTGACCAAGTAAAGAGGTAATGCACTAAGTGTGCTCTAAGCAATTCTCACATAGTAAAAGCTACAGGTCAACTTGATGACATGAAAATATCTTGGCTTACTCCTATGGTGATAGAACGTAGGTGGTCTGCATTTGGGCTATGCTATGTGTGCTCTGTATTGTTTTGTTTTGTGCAGGACAAAAGAGATGATATGGATATGACAAGGTAAAGGTAGGAGATGTAGGTTATTTTTGTGGAAATGCAAAGAAGGTCCTGGATAATTCCTACGCGATGGATTGCTCGAGATGTGATGAAGACATCGATGAGGACTATGCCTACACATAACATGAAAAAGGGATGGCTCTGTAGAAACTTTTGATGACAGATAGTAGCATTCGATGATCGATAAGAAGATAATGATGGAAGCAACTATGATGATAACTCTATGACTCTGTGATGATGTATCTACAATGAATACTTTACTGGATGTGTTGATGACCGTGGAAGAGAGAGAATACCTTCCTAGTTAAGAGGGAGTGTTGATGTATTTGTAACTTTGGAAGATATTCTGATGCATATTATCATTGTATGTTGTTGTGCCCCCATCAAAGATGTGTTTTCCTCCTTATGGGATGTCTTTATTGTGTCTATACCTTGAGGTACAACCTCCATTGTAATTCAGGGAAATAATCCCTAGTGTAACATCATGTAATGTGTATTTGGAATCTCTCTAGGAGAAGTTGGCCCTGTTAGGGTAACATGTCGACCCCAATCATGTAATAGGTTAGTCACTTGATTAATATAAATAGGAAGGTTCCCTCCCTCATTTATACACATCTCACACTTACATAAGTTCGCATGAGAGACAGAGAGAGAGAGAGACAAGGGAGGAGCGATAGATAGATGTTGGATACTTCTTATTACTGGGTTTGATAATGTTATGACATAGTCTTTATGACTGTACTATTATGAGGAAGCTTGTGGGGTTTTCTCCTTTATGGTTTCCACGGTGAAAATATTTGTGTCTTGTGTATAGGTTATATCTTATGCATCTTGTTGTATTTGTTATTCTTTCAGACAAAGATCCTAATTAACCTAATAAGATATATAAAAACTAATACTAGTTTCCTTTGATTGATGTATTTGAGTCTTGATATTCTCAACATTGTCAATTTTCTCAGTCACCATTACCCTCAGTATTATGTCTCCCATAAATTCATTTATCTGCAGTTTGTCTCCCTTTGTTACACTTTGTCCCTCTATTTTGAAGAATGTTTTCGTCCATTACTCCCCAACTTTACATTGATCAAAGGAATTCATGAGCCCCACACTTATCGATCGGTCTTGTGTTAGACTTGTCAGACTTACATTTGGTTACAAAATAATCTTGGTTCACAGGATAAGACCCTTGTCTTATCATGTACTTCAACTCTCATCGATATCAAATCTCTATATTCTAAGAGTTGTGGTGCTTACAATGGTACCTTGGGGTCCCTTTCAAACAATATAAGGGATCGATTCCAGCTGAGTAGGGAGAGTCATTAACGCTCCCTAACTTAGTTTTCTCCTCGATGCTAGACATCAAAACATCTATCACATTAAAGGGAGTCATATGTTTTGAAGGTAGCAATGTTCACATTTTCAAAATCATAGTAGCAACACATCTGGTACATTGAAGTGCCCTAGTTAGCAACTTCACTAGTATTTCAGTCCCCACTTGTTTCTCATGATCTTCAATAGTTCAGCTTTTTTGGAACCAGCGACAACATTTACAGGTTCATATACTCTTACAGGGATTGAAACCGCCTTCATCCATGTGTTAGTAGTTTTATTAGTTGAACCCTTAATCTCCTTGTATTGTAGTAATTTTGAGATATTTCATGAGCATGGGTATGCCCACCTCATATGTATAAAACACAATTATTTGTTACAACTTCATCATTCATCACCATCAATCTTCCCCCATAGGAGGAATATTTTCACCCACACATGCTTTATACATTACAATACCAAGGGAGAACAAAACAAGCAATGATGCATTATCGGCTCAACAGTACCCTTCGACCCTCATACATCAGGGGGCATATTTTAATGCTCAAATTCTGCACACATGCGATATTTTTGCAAATCTTACAATAAGGTGTCATCAACATATAGCATGCAACCCACTAAATACATCCTCATCAAGATCCAGAAAGTAGTATGAGTCAGAAATGCAAAAACGGTCAAAATATGAGGGTGTTGATCCTAGATTTGTTACCATTTTTGGAAGATAAATTACTCATTTAAACATATATTTTATTATCTTTTGTATGTTTTATGTCACGCATATTATTATTCAACCTCAAGTATGAGTGTTTTTAAGGTTTATATAAAATTATTTTATTATTATCATTTTTATGGTTTTATTAATTAAAAATAACATTATTAAANATGTTTGCAGGTTTTATAATCTTTTTGGGCCAAGTTAATATGCAAAATGAATTCATCCTACTTTTTTCACAGCATGTCCAGCTCATCATTCATCCCGTTGCGTGAAACTTGCTGGTGGTTTGCTAGATGCCGAAATGTGTTGCTGTAGATTCTAGTCCTAAAGCACGCCAGTAGATAGACAATCTGTTCACCCTAGATTGACACCCAATGTATCCATCTCATGACCCATCCTTTCGTTCAGCTCTCTGTCTATATCTCCCATTCGACTGTGCATTGCTAAGAATTAACTCTGGGCATTAAAACATTGGAGCAGTCTGCAAACCGTTTTGTTGTCCACATGCCCAGGTGATAGCATGATCATCGGTCTAGAAGGATCATCAGTGCATTGATTTCTCCCAACACCAAGCTATTCAATTCCTATGCGTTCAAAGGATGGAGATTTTTCAGTCTAGAAGGATCGTTCGTGGCCTCCTCTTCTTGACTCCAAACTACCACCAATCTACGCGTTTAAATAATAGAACAACCTGCTTTCTAGAAGACCCACCGTGTATGCTGCCCTTGCTCGCCACCATTCCATAGTCGTGCTGAAGAAGGAGTCGTGTGCCACATCTGAAGACCTGCTGCACTGGAGAAGGAACCTGTGTGTATGCTGTCCAGTGAAAAGAACCAAACTCACGCTGGAGAAGGGAGATGCTGTTGCCCTGGCCCATGATTAATTAAATTTCCATTATAGTCGACTCAATTTAGAGAGCATTCGAACACTAAAGGGTTGAATTACTCATCTCTGTAAATCATTATATAAAGCAGCCTCTGTGAGAGAGCTGAAGTTAGCTAGACAATCAGTCAGTCAGCAGAGTTAGGAGAAGAGTTCTTGCTGTGATTTACTCTTGAACCTTGTATTTCTGTTCCACCATTTGAATAAAGAGTTGTATGCATTGCTGTTGAAGATTGTGTTTAATTAGAAGTTAGCCAAGCATCACCTCCAATTGCTGAGAGGGCCCCTCATTAACCAGAGGTTCATTTTCTTTGTTTAGCTTAAAGTTCTTTTCTATTTTAGCTAGTCTAGTTTAATTTCTAGTTTGCTTCCATTAGATTATAGTAAATTATATTCTATTTGGTTTCTATAATACATTAACCCTAGTTTTATTTCTAAGTTAATTAGTTAGATGTGCGCATAGATTGCTTTCAGTCATTTTGTTTCCAGTTATTTCATTTCCAAGATTACTTTCAGTCTTTGTTTTCAAGAATATAGAATAAGTTGCTTTCATGAATTTAGAATAGATTCAATTCTGTTATTTCCTTTTCTATTTTGAATTTATGCAAGTTAATTTTCAGTTTATTTATTAGTTTAATATGCAATGATTCCTTTTGTTCATGAATTAGTTTAAGGTTAATTTGTTGTTAGATAGGTTTATTTACTGTTTCGATGCATTATAATTAAATCTACATGGCTTCAGTTGAAGGTTAGTTCATTTAGGTTAGTTTTTACCATTTTAACTGTGCAGACTGTCATTCGGACAGCATGTTAAGTCTGTTATTCAGCCACCCCTTTCAGACCCACAGTTCAGTCTGTCATTCAAGCCTTAGTTCTGTTTTTAGTGTTTTTTATGTGTTTTAAGATTTTTTTAGTTTTGTTTTGTTGATGTCTGAATTATGTTTTGATTGTAATATTTAGATGCTAGTTTTGTTTAACATTAAAGTTAAAGTTTAGTTGTTTTCAAATTATTTATTAAAGTTTTATCATTTTCCTTCTTTTACTTTGAATGTAATTTAAGTTATTCTTAAGCTTTGTTTCTTAACTTTTGTTTCTAATTTTGTTTTATTGTTGTATGGTTTTTTGTTTTTAAATGAATTTATTTGTTTGCATGTGAGATTTAGTGTTTTTCTTAGTATGTTTTTAGGTTCTCTTTTTATGTTGTGTTATTGTTGAAAGAACTTGTAGGATAGAACCTAAAGAAATTTCTTTATTAAGTTTTCTACTTGCTTCTTTTTAAGTTTTCTTTATTAAGGTTTCTACTTGCTTATTTTATTAAGTTTTCTAATTGCTTATAAGTTAAGTTCTCCTTGTATCCTAGTTTTTCGTTTGAATAGTTTATTGTTGATTGTATTTCAGTTTAAAGTTTATTATCAATTATTTAGTTTATTATTTTGTCTCTGTTTAATTACTTTAATAATTTCATTTTTAGGAGTTTGACTCAGTTTTTCATTTTGAAAGATCTTTCAATGTTTTGTTTGTTAAAATATTTACATGACATCCTCTACCTTCGCACATATTTTGTGTCAACTTTAAGATTACCAACCCTAGTTGATAATTAAAGAATAGGTGGATTAATTTAGACATAATAACACACAACACTTTTGGCGCCATTTCCAGGGAGTTGTTCTAAAAGGTAGAGTAGAATTATTTATGAAGTTTAGTAATAGGTTGGTAGCGGGGGAGAGGTAAGATGAGAGGTAAGAACTTGCACATCTATTATAACAGGCGCCCCCAAATCCAACAACAGTAGTAGCATAGGTTTTCTTTAGTTTAAAAGTCTTTCATGAGTAGAATTAGAGATCCTCAGGGTATATTTATCAAGACCAAAAAAGTTATTAAAGTCTCTACTAACTACCATAGGGGACGTAATTCCCCAACTACTAACTCCCCAAAAAGGTATCGAAAGACACCTATAGGAAGTAGTTCTACCCTGAAACCTAAATAAATTCCCTTAGAATATATTACTGGAGAAGCCATAGAAGGAGAAGGAACCTTGGAAGAAGGTCCTAAGGACCTCGTTCTTGAGGAAGTTCAAGAGGATCAACCATTAGAAACTCCTAGCCCTCCACTAGTTCCAAATCCAATTAACACAACTTTTTCACTAGTAGGAGATCCGAATTTTGTTGACTTTGTGGATCTTGCTCAAGTAAAATCTCTCTTTGGAACCTTAGTAGATCTAGTTATTTCGCAAATTGAAACTTCTACAGTAGAACCTACTATCCCTCTAAGATTCAATAAAAACACAGTTGATTAGAGGAATATCTCTCCCGAAAAAGAACGTTGTGACACCCCCTTATCACCTTGGAGGGAGCCTCCTAAGTATATTTACATTAAGAGTCTAGCTTATATGGAGAGATGGGGAGAAAATGAAGATCATGATGAAGTTAGGAATGAAGAAGGAGAAGGGTAAAATCGAACTGAGGCTACCTTTGGGTTCCCTATTTTAGATACAATGGAGGATGTAACTATGAAAAACATCCCTCCTTCCTCCTTACCTACTTTCTATGGAAAAATTAATGAGGACCTGGATACATTCCTGTTCGAGTTCGATATCCTTTGTAGAAGTTACAATTATCTACAAGATGCTCACAAACTAAAAATCTTTCTCGCTACACTCAAGGATTCCGCCTTGAGATGGTTCATGGGATTAGGAGAATCCATTATCAAGATTTGGGATGATATGAAAACCTCATTCTTGCAAAAATATCAAGAATACTGCAAACCTAAGGAGTCTCGACACGATATATTCAAGATACAACAACTTGAAGATGAGAGCCTGTAGGATTATCTCAAGACGTTCATTTATACATTACATAAGTCTAAATATAATGACCTCCGAGAATATGCAGTATGTACACTTTTTATTAAGGATATCTCC
The DNA here is from genome assembly GCA_001517045.1 of Pseudotsuga menziesii. NCBI lineage: Eukaryota > Viridiplantae > Streptophyta > Pinopsida > Pinales > Pinaceae > Pseudotsuga > Pseudotsuga menziesii. Next base: position 160,821 of record LPNX010302350.1, read on the forward strand.
GAGCACTTGTTAGAAAGTCTTAATCTCATGGCGGCTAGCGATATTTCCCATAAAACGTTTGCACAGATCAGTGAGATGTGTAAAAATTATTCTAGTAGTATGGGGAAAGTTATGAAAATTTTTCTAAATCCTTTTAGTAGAAATATAAGAGGAAATGTTCATAGTTCATGAGGAATTACAAGAGTAGAGATAGGAAACCTGTTGGAGATTTTTTAAGACTGATATATTAGGAGCAATGGGTTCTCAACTAGATGCTTTACAAACCAAGAAGAGGTAGGATGAAGAACAAGCAGCAATGAGTATCTTTTGTCCAAGATGTAGAACTAAACATCCCCAAAGGGAATGTCCATTAAACAACATCTTCGTATGTCACATATGTATAGAAGAGCATCCAACAGATAATTGCCCATCCTTGCCTGGATTTCAAGCCATCTATAAGAGTGGGGATGTAGATGAAACATCTAGGAGGCCTCCTTGAACACCTAGAGATTGACCAGCATATCCAAACTTTCCACCACAACCTCCACTCTATTATCCTCCGTATCAACCACTTCAACAATGGAACAATTCCAGCTGGCAGAATTGGCCACCTCAGTATCCTCCTCCTCAATTTACAAAACAACAATACTTGTCACAAGGATGGAGAGGACAACCATATCCTCAGCCTCAACCTGTCCCTACACCTAATTATCCTTATCCTCAGAATAAGGTAGATTTCCATCAAATGTTTCCTGGATTTGTACCTCCGGTTCCTTTTATCACACAACAACCTCATCACTTTCAGAATCCAAATCCTCCTCGACCGACATTATTACCTGCACAACCGATACCTAACCCTAATAATAAACCAACTCAAGCTTTTAACAACATTGAGTTGCAGACTCTTCATTGTACCTTATTTCTATTGTACCTGTACATGAAATTGAATTACGATTAGGACTGAGTTGTGAATAATAAACCCAAGTCATCAGTCATCATTCAGGAACCAAACAAAGAAGAAGAAGATTCAAGTGAACCCATGAATGATGCTTTTTTAGAGGATGTGAACATTCCAAAGGTTCCAGTACACACCCATCCTCCATAAGAAACTATTCAGGAGCAAAGAATTCCTCCATTTCCAAAAATATTAATAATAGAAAGACTTGTAGTTCATCCATAGTATAACATTTTGAATGAATTAAAGAACATACGTATTAAAATCCCTGTATTACAAGCTATTAAATATACACCCATATATAGTAAGGTAATAAAGAAGATATGTATTAAACGTCCAGGAAAGAAGCAAAAATACCCTCTTACAATTCATGTTATAGGATAAATGTTTGAATGTATGACAGGCCAGTCCTGGATTTTAAAATATACAAATCCAGGAGACCCAGTAGTGACTGTAATTATAAACAACACCGCCATAGAGAATACATTAATCAATTTAGGATCCACTATTAAGATGATGACCACCGTAGTTTTAGAAGTTTTACAGTTAGGACAATTTATTTGACCTACCCCTTCCATCCTAGAACTAGCAGAACGCACTATGGTAAAACCCGCTGAAGTCCTGGATAACATTGTTGTATCAGTAGCTTCATGGGAATACCCTATCAACTTTATGGTTGTAGAATCAAAATATCCTTCTAAAGGACATCCTATTTTCTTGGGAATACCATGGTTAGCTACTACAAATGCTTTTATAGGGTGTAGGGATGGAGATATGACTATTTCCAATGGGTTGTCTACACAAAGACTTATTTTATACCCCCCAGCACAACCAATAATTGAAAACTCATGGTGGTTAAATTGTTCTTTTGGGGATGAAGACTTTGATGATCTCTCCCTTCCTAGTTATTTTTCTTTAGCACTTCAGGAGCAGACCACTGAGAATGTATTAAACTAGTTTGTTTCTTCGACAACCTGTAGAGATTTCTGTCAGTCCTTTGCTCAACTCGATCATATTTTTGGAGATGAGTTTCAAGAGAATATGGCTCTCTCAATGTTTACAGAAACACCTTGTGTCTTCACAATTGAAGAGCATACAGGACCATATACCATACCTTGTGAGGTTGGCCCTGAGAAATTTCTACATATAAACGCAGGATTATGTGAAAACCAACAAGCAAAACTGCTTAAAGTTCTTAAGAAACAAGCTAGAGCATTTGCATGGGAATACACCAATATGAAGGGTATACACCCCGATACTTGTATTCACCATATTTATATGGATCCAAGCATGTCACCTATAAGGAAGACTCAGAGGAGGATGAATCCTGCTCTAAAGGATATAGTAAAAGAAGAATTACAAAAACTCCTCACTGCTAGTTTTATCTATCCTATTTCGACAGTAAATGGGTATCTCATTTAGTAGTAGTTCTAAAGAAAGTTACAGGGAAATGGCGTATTTGTATTGATTTTAGAGAGTTAAACAAAGCCACACTTAAATACTACTTTCCTTTACCTTTTATCGATCAGGTATTAGATACTCTGTCAGGTAAACAATATTTTTCCTATCTTGATGGGTATAGTGGTTACAACCAGATTTGAATAGCACTTGAAGATCAATACAAAACCACTTTTACATGCCCTTGGGGAACATATGCTTATCGAGTTTTTCCATTTGGCTTATGTAATACACCTACCACTTTACAGCGACCAGTCCTAGGAATCTTTTCCGATCTTATACATGACTGTGTGGAGGTATACATGGATTAATTTATGGCCTATGGTAATACTTTTCAAGAATCCCTTGACAACCTCGAGAATGTCTTGATCCGATGTCAAGAAACGAATTTATCTCTTAGTCACGAAAAATGTAAAATGTTACTAACAGAAGGTATAGTTTTGGGATATCATGTTTCCCAAGGAATTAAGGTAGACCCTACAAATATCGAAGTAATTGTTGGCATTCTCTCTCCCAAAAATCAGAAAGAGGTAAGTATATTCCTTAGTCATGTAGGCTATCACCGCCAATTTATTGAAAATTTTACTAAAATAGACACACCAATTTTTAAGTTACTTACAAAGGACTCAGAATTCCAGTGGACAAAATCTTGTCAAAATGCTTTTGAAATATTAAAAGCTAAACTATCAGCGGCACCAATACTTAGGGGTCCTAATTGGTCCGTTCATTTTCACATATCTATCGATGCCTCTGATATGGACATAGGAGTCCTCGGTGAAAAATAAGGACAAGCACCTTATGCCATCTATTTTATTAGCAAAAATCTTACCCCTGCAGAATTAAATTATACTATTATTGAAAAATAATTTTTGGTAGTAGTTTATTCTATTATTAAATTTCATCATTATGTCACAGGTTATGAAGTTTTTGTACATACCGATCACTCCACCATTAGATTTCTAATGAATAAACCAATCACCAATGGCAGGGTGACCTGGTGGCTTCTTTTATAGCAAGAATTTAACATTACCATCATTGATTAACTTGGTAAAGAAAATCTCATAGCAGATTTCCTTTCTCGTATTCAACATGAAGATGGTACTAAACCAGTTGACAACACTTTTCCTGATGAACATCTATTTGATGTATCTGTTCAAAACCCTTGGTTTGCGGATATTGCCAATTATCTAGCTACTGGAAAAATACCAAACCATTTGTCTCCGCATGAGAAGCGTCGTATTATAGTTCATATTTCTAATTATTCTTGGGTTGATAACGATTTCTTCTGCACTGGTCCCGATCTTATTATTCGACGATGTGTGCGCGAGGATGAAATGATAGACATCCTCCATGCATGCCATGATGGACCATGTTAGTGCCAGAAATTGTTCCCAGACTACAAGAGAACAAGCCAACACAATCTCAATAATCTCAATAAAGTAAAATAGGTTTTTTAGGGTTTTCAAGTTTTTTTGGTTGAGCAGTTTGAAGACAAGAGGGAAAACATTCATAAAACCAAAGTAAACACTAAATCATGAGCATTGAATGGCTGAGATGCATAACATATAAACCATAATCCAACAGAAAACACAATAGTGAATTTCACCGATAGTTGGAAAGCATTCCAAGCATAAAAACATTAAACAAGAAATGAATATACCAGCTGAGTAACTAACACAAGTTATAAATGAAACCATTCAATAAACTGAAGGGCATATAGTGCATATATTTCATAATTCAGTCCTCAAAAAATGCATAAGAGTCCCTACTTAGCTCATAAACCAACCTAATAGCCTCCCGTTGTCAGCAAAAAATTGAACCCCCTGTCCTCTTTCAAACTTACATTTATCTTACTTTTCAAAATCAGTTGAATAATTGAACTATAACTATTTTTAAGGCTACCTATCAAATAGTTCAATTTAAAACCTCTTTACAAAAAATAAAATAACTTTTCAAACTTAACTAATAACTAACTTTCTTGACTAATCTTCACAAATCTTTAGCTGCTTCAGCTAGTAAAGCAATTCCTTCTGAGGCTTGAACTTTCCTTCTTGCTTTCAATTGATCTGTCTCCATGTCTGCAATCTTCCTTATCTTCTCTTCATTATGCTATTGCAGGTCCTGGATGGTTTGCTTTAACACTGTGAATTGACCTTCTATTTGCCGTTTCCTTTTCAATGCTTCTCTTGAAACTGTGATCAACTCCTGATAATGGCTATTAACTTCCTCCAAATATTCTCTAAGTTTCCTGTTTGTTGTAACTAGCCCATCATTAGTTTCCTGCATATACACAATTTGGTACTTGTATTGCTTAACACTTCTTTGTATATTTTCTTTTTCTGAATCAATACACTTGTCTCCTGCTATTGTTTGCATCCCATCTAGTGTCCATGGGATTTTTAGTTTCTTATAAATTTCCTCATCCTCTTCCATAAGTTCTATGGATGTCACAGGAAACCCTGGATGTTCTTCACTTTCAGCTTTGCATGGAACTTTTTCTTAAACCATCTCCTTCTTCTCTAAACAAGAACTCTTTTCCTCACTTTGTTGCTGCTCTTGAAACATTTGATTTCAAATCTCTGGAAATATATCAGAAATCTTGGTATCAGTCATGACAGATTTTCCTTTTGATTCAATTGGCTTTTTATCTTTATTTCCATCTTCACCATCATCCAATTTGTCTTCAGAAGATGAGTCCTCTATCAATGTAACCTTTTCTTTAGTCAATTTGGGATTCAATAGCTTTTTCATGTTTAATCCAAGTTTGTTCTTAGGTCTTAATTTAGGTCTCCAAATTGGAGCCATCTCTTCCAGCATCTTGACAATCTTTCCTTGATGAATGATTGTAGCAAACTGTACTATCTTCATTTTTTTCCTTTTTGACACTGCTTCCTTATCACAATGAGTGTGAAGCTCTTGCTCAGCATAAACCCTAGATTCATCAATAACAGGAATTTTATCATCATCAAATAAATATTTTTCATCTTCCTCTGACAATACTGTAATAGGACTTTTCTTTTGCTCCTCGGTCTCTTCTTTAGCATCTTGAATTGATTTTGCAGGTACCACATCCACAATAGGCTCAGATTCTTTAATTTTTTACTGTAAAGTCTTGCTTTCATTCTCATTAACTTGCTATTAAAATTCAGAGTTTCTATTTTCCTGGTTTGGAACTTCTTCTGGTTTAACATTTTCTTCATCCTTGACTATTACCTTTTTTCTAATCTTTTTAATCAAAGCTTAACCTTTATCAACTTGTCTTCTTTGAGACTGTTCCTCTTTATCAGTTTTGAAACTTGACCAAAAAATGAAATGCTCCCAAGTCTTCTCCCTATTCTGCAATATAGTGCTTATGATAAGCTTGATGAGTCCATGATGAAAAACAAAATTCTTTGTGTGATCTTGGTGCTCTCTAAACCTACATGACATCTTTTGTAAACTCTTCAGAAAGAAGAATGGTAAGTTCATTTTAGACTCATCACTAAGATGCTGGAGAAACCTAAAGTGATATTGGAAGACAAAAGCATATCTACCCTCACAGGTAACATAGCTCTGCAAGACTTTAATGGGCTCAATCCATTTAGGTTTAAAATTATGGATTAGAACACCTTTTCCCCAATCTGCAATCACACCAGGAAGCAAGCATTTTTTAGCATTAAAGTTGAATGGAACCTTTTTAAACCATAACTCTCCCTCGTCCAAGATCCCTGTTGCCTCAGCTATTAATTCCTTAGTTAATTTGAACTTTAAGGTGTCAAAAGACACTATGTATTTGTCTAGGCACTGAGCAAATTTGTAAGACACCTATGCATGGTAGCCTTCAATCCTTTTGAAGAACATGAACCATCCTGCATTTGAAAACAACTGTGCACATTCTGGAAAATTCTTCACCTAGCTTAGATCTGTGGGCTCAACCCTGTTTGTTTTTACACTCTTTTTCATATTTACTATGGTTAAACAACTTCTGTCAATATACCACAGTCTAAATGTCTTCAAATCTCAACAGATTGACCTAGAATACAGTACAAGGACCTCCAATAAGCTCTACTCTGAATTCCACTGTTTGAATGATGAATACTTTAAATGTATTGGTTAATAATTCATCATTCAACATGTATTAGGTCAAAGACTAGTATTATGCCTTCGAATTTGTTATTAGTCATTTAACAGAAAAAGCCCCAAATTTAAAAAACCCTGGCAATGGCACGCAGAATACCTATTAATATGATCAATTTGAGTGCTGGAATATGGTTATTTTAATGGTTAGGTGTCAAATTGCATGCTCCACCTGTCTTTAACCGCTTAGACCACACCAACCAGCCACTGCTGAAAGCCCTAATTTCTTGTTCAGTTTCAATATTCTGATTTCTCAGCACTATCTTCTCACCATGATCTTCACTGATTGTTCATGTCCTTCAGATAAAAAACATACTCCCAAATAGCTTTGTCTCATTATACTCCACTGTCATCATTATACCTGCTCTACATGAAATCGCCACGATCTTGCCCTTACGATGATAATCCACCTGCTTCAGTGATTAAACTATAGAAGACACATATCAAATGCATCATACAATGTGATTTACACCTCAGGTGTTTGAATCCCAAAGAAACTGGACCAAAAAATGATGTTTTTAGCTCGCGCGATTTTCTTGTAGCGCTCTAGTGCATCTGTTTTTGCCTTGCGCTACAAGAAAGTCCAATTTAATGATTTCACAATATTAAGCCAATAATAAGAGTTTGCACTTGGTTTAGGGGTCTAAATTTAACTTATAATGCTATTTATAAAACTTTTTAATCCATATATGCCTTATAAAACCCTTCAATTATAAAATCAAAGAAAAACTTGTAAAACTAAGCTAAGAAATAAAAAATCATGAGAATTAAATATTTAAAATTAAAATTGACCCTATCAACAAAATTTTCTAGAAACAAAAAGAAAAAGCAAGGTTCAAAATATGAATAAAATCATGAAAACAATGGAAGACAAAAACATGACCTAACATCTGGCTCCTGCTGCGGGATGAAGTCCTCCTTGTGAGGCTTCAAGAACCTGTAGACCAATTCCTTCTGTACTGCTACCTGCTAATTTGCAAAATTTCCATTGGGTTATGGAGTCCTTATTCTGTTTACTCACACCGGTATATACAATGAAAACTAAAATCTCTTTCAAAAACTGTAAAAATGCTTGAGGAATCATCCGTTAACTAGATTTGACAATTTCTCACCCTCCAAGGTCTGTAGAACAAAATTATTGTTTTCCAAAAACTTAGATACTAGGAAAGGACCAAAAAGAGGTTATCAAACTTGCCATGTTTTCCTTTTTGCTCTTTCCTAGCATCCCATCTCAAAACCATGTCTCCTATTGAAAAAGTATTATCTTTGATCTTCTTGTCAAATCTTTCTTTAATCTTCAACCTGTATAGCTATCCTTTTCTTCCACTTTTTCTCTATTCTGCTGCAACTCTATCATTGCATAAATTCTTCTCTACATATCATTAGGTTCTTCTTGACAGTCCTAAAAAAACGTCATCACTGGGATACCCAACTGAACAGGAAAAACTGCATCTATACCATATACTAATTGGAAAGGAGAAGTTCCAATTACTTGTTTGACTGTTATTTTGTCTGCCCATAATGCATACTTTAGCATAGAATCCCGTGATCTTTTATTATGCTTCACCAATTTCTTGATACTCTAAATGATATTTTTATTTGAGGACTCAGCTAAACCATTACCTTGAGGATAGTAAGGAGTTGAATGTTTCAACAAGATGTCATTCTTTTCACAAAATTCCCCCATTGCCTTAGACTTAAAAGCTTTTGCATTATCTGTTAATATTCTCTGTGGACACCTGAATCTACTAAGAATATTTTCTTCAATAAAATATATAATCACCTTATCTGTGGCATTCCTTGTGGGGATAGCTTCCACCCACTTAGTAAAGAAATCTATTGCAGCCAAAATCCACTTATGTTTTCTTGAGGAAGATGGATTTATCTCTCCTATAAAGTCCAGACCCCACTGCTGAAAAGGGGCACTTAGTGCAATTGGTTTTAAAGGTAATAACAACAACTTTTGTTTACCAGGAAATTTCTGACAAGGGATACATGCTCTTACCTGCTGATATACATATGAAAATAAAGAGGGCCAATAGTATCCAGCTCTTAGAATTTTATATGCTGTTGCCTTCCAATACTTACGACCTCCACAAGCACCTTCATGAGATTCAGAAATTACTCCTTCAATTTCAGGTTTATCTAAGCATCTGAGTAGAATACCCTATGGATCTTTCCAAAACAACTGATGTTCTACCAAACAATACTTAGTAGTTTTTAACTTCAAATACCTAGCAGCTTTTTTATCTAAGTGTTCGGGACATTGCAAGTACAACAAAAAATATACAATGTCTGCATACCATGAGGATGCTGAATAGAAATCCATAATCTTCTTTTTCTCCAGCTCTGCTTGATTTTCTACCTCTACTGGCTGTTCTGCCATCAAATGTAATCCTAAAGCTTGGCAATTTGATTTAGCTAACAGTTTAGCTAAACCTTGTCCCTTTACTAGCTTTGTAGGTCTGATATCCACATCGTACTCCATGATTTTAGCAATCCACTTTCCTCTTTTTTCCTCACTGTCAGGCTGAGTCAAAACATCTTTTATGGCAGCATTAGGCACATATGCAATAACTTTGGAGTGCAAAACATAGATTCTAAAAAAATTCAAAGCTTTTACCAAAGAGTAAGCCTATTTTTCTAAAATGCTGTATTTTAATTCAGAATCTCTAAGAGTTTTGCTGAAGAATGCAATAGGTTGTTCAAGACCATCCTTATTCTTCTGTAATAAAACACCAACCAATGTATCTTCATATGCAAAAGAAAAGGTTAGAAATTCCTTTGTAAAATATGGACTTACTAATACTAGAGCTTCAATAAGAGCCATATTAATTTTTTCGAATGAGTTCTTTGCTTTTGTAGTCCACCTGAATTCTTAATCCTTCTTCAGCATGGCTGCAATCTGTTTGATAGTCTCAACAAAATTTGGTATAAACCAACGTAGAAAATTGATTTTACCAATGAAATATTGAACATCCTTTTTACTCCTTGGTGGACTTATTTTCAGTATTGCTTTCACCCTCTCTGGATCAATCCTTATGCCATCAGCTGAAACTAAATGACCCAATAATTTTCCTTCCTGTACAGCGAAATGTGACTTCTTTGGATTAAGAGTTAAACCATATTTTTTAATTTAGAAAATTCCGTTTCAAATGTTTTAGATGTTCATCATCTAATTGTGAAAAGACTGTAATATCAACTAAGTAAATCACTACAAACTTGTCTCTTTCCCCAACAAAGGCTATATCCATAGCTCTTTGAAAAGTTGCTCCAGCATTCATTAAACCAAAAGGCATTTTATCATACATGAAAGTTCCCCAGGGAGTAGTAAAAGCTAGTTTTTCTTTATCATTAGGATGCATAGCTATTTGATTATATCTCGAAAATCCATCAACCATAGAAATCCTTTGTGCCCCAACTACCTTTTGCAATATTTGTTCTATTTTAGGAAGAGGATAATTATCCTTCAATGAAGACCTATTCAGATTTCTAAAGTCAACACACAGTCTGATTTCTCCATTTTTCTTCCTAACCGGAACTAAATTAGCAACCCATGAAGAATACCTGAGAGGAACAATGATCTTGGCATCTAATAACTTCTTCACTTCTTTTTCAATAACAGGAAACAAATATGGATTTATCCTCCTTAATTTCTATCGAAAAGGTTTAACATTCGATTTTAAAGGTACTTTATGTTGTATAATCCCAGTATCATATGTCCTCAAGTCTTCATAAGACCATGCAAAAACATCAACATGTTCCTTTAACAACTTAATGTACCTGTTTCTCTGTTCTGCTGTGAGTGCTTTTGAAATCTTCACCATTCTAGGATGTTCTGCAGTACCAATGTTACAATCCACCACATTCTCTTCTGAAGACTGTACAACAGGTTTTAAAGGTGTATCATGTTTTGAAAATATCCTTTCTAGAGGCACCAAACCTTTAGGAATGAAATTACCTTTTAGTTTAATAATCTTGTGGCTAGCAATTTCATTTTCAGCAATATCTTCAAAATATTCATCCTCATAATCTTCTTCTTGATCAATCAGGGAATTGGAAAACTCATCTGTAAGCTCCAAAAATATTTTTATTTCAATGTCATCTTCAAAAATTTTCCACTGCTTTACATTATCAGGAACAGAAGGTCTGTACCTAACCTCAATAGGATACATTAGTTGTGTAGTTTTGGGAATTCTAAAATGTGTGGCTGCTAAGGCCAATGAATCAGCAGTCTGATTATGGTCCCTAGAAATATAGGTAATGTTAAAAGCCACAAAATAATTGTCTATCATATCCCATACCTCATTTCGGTAGACTTTCAGTAAATATTGTTTCACTTGATAGTTGTTCCTCACCTGCTGAACAACCAACTCGGAGTCACCATATACATAAATCTGCTGAATGCCTAAATCTTTAGCAGCTTTCAAACCTAACAACAAAGCTTCATATTCAGCAGTATTATTGGTGGTAATAAATTCTAATTTGTACATTAGCTTTACTGTTTCACCACCAGGATATATTAAAAGAACCCCTGCTCCAACACCTTCCTTACAACATGATCCATCAAAGTATAATTGCCAAAGTTCATCTTCTTGTTCCCTATTGCATTTAACTGGCTGTTCCTTTTCAACCTGTAACAAACCAACAGTATTATCATCATCACTAAAATGTAACATACAAGTACCCAAATCCTTATCAACAACATACAGGGGATGGTTTGTAGGGTTGTCAGAACCCAAAAATTTCAAAAAATTTAAAATTTTTAAATCTACAACACATTAAGGTTAAACAGATTAACTAACATTAATTAGTTATATGTTAACCGCTTGCTATTGAATTTATCAGTTAGCATGTTTAGTTATTGAACATATATTTTTCAGCTTATTGACTTCTGTTCCTTTTGTGACCATAAGGTGAACTATCATGCATAACTGGGCTTACTTAGCTTTCGAGCTAACGCAACGGTTTCCGCTTTTCTTACAGATGTACAGGTAAGAAGTTGTGGCGCTGCAATTCGTAATTCTAGAGTATTTATTATAAGTTCTTCGTAAGCGAAAAGGTTTGAAGAAAGAGACAAAACATTCAACTTAAGTTAAGGTATATTCAACTGATTTCCTGCTAGCAGAAATACATGTTGTTCTCACTGATATGTCGTTTTCTCTAGTCTATTATAGTTGTAATTTATGTAAAAATATCTTGTCAATTCCTTAAGAATCAGAGTAGAGAAACAGAGTTATAATATCTATAATAAGGATTTAAACATATACAAGCATTTCAGGTTAAGTGAAGATTGATAAAAGACTCCTTGTATTACTGCAGGGTTTTTGGCCTATTTAATTTATTTTCTGCCATGTCTTCACTTATTACTAAGGTTATCACCTGAAATAAAATCATCGTCTTCCATGGTAATTTATTACTTCCTTATCTTATGTGCCTTGTACTACAAGTATTATTTTAACATTGGTAAATAAATCATTCAAGAGATACGTAGAAAGAAAAATAACCTAGCTTTCTACTATCATGCTTTCCTTTATAAATTTTTAAACTATGCTAGCAATTAAAGGAAAATAATTAGCTTATAACAACTAGAGTCATTGACTAGTCGTTTTACAATTACCAAGCCTTGAGCTTGGATTTAACTATAAGACTACCCGCTTCCGTACAAATTTTATACTATTGAGGAGTTATTACTTCATTATAAAGGATGGTTCCAAGGTTAGAGACAAATCCATATTATGACCCTAAGATTTCATAGCTTACATTATTCAAAACCATGGTCTTTATGCTAATACTCTTTTACTTGATAAGGGACTTAAAACACCTTGCATCATAAGGAAAAAGTTTATATTACTTTAGTGCCAAGGTTCTCTTCATAAATTGTAATATACGATACTATAAACTACCCTCCAATGAGTATAAACTATAAAAATTAAGGTTAAGATTTTTATCGAATACCTCTCAAACATCGAGCTCATATTTCTATGATATCATTACACCATTTACTTACGATTTTTCATGGTTTGACATAATAGTGGAGAGTAATGAACACCATCATTTGCATGCAACGTAGGTTATGGTCTTCGCTCACGACTTGGATAAACCTTATTCAACGAATGATTTGGGAAATCATTTCTCCCTCGAGACGTTGGTTGACTATGCAATGAAACCCACTCTTTGTGAAAATAATAACCATTGTCGTAGCAACACTCCAGCCATGCACTGTGTGGATATAAGCACTGGAAGTTAACCCTAAACTTTATTTCCTCCATCCCTTTCGATGCTGGTCTCTTTGCAACGGTGCTGAGCATTCCTACGTGGTCTTTACTCTGCATAGACTCCTCCTTATCATTCCTGGTCCTGGCTTGCTCCCTTCATTATATGTTGAAGTGCAGTCCTTCATTTCTCCATTAACGCTTCTTTAACAGGCTGAGCCGAACCCTTGCCAATGTTATTGCCTTCCTCCGGGGTTTCGCATGTTGAATCTACAGTCTTAATCTCTATGCAAAGTCGAGAGATAATCTTCCTTTACCTCCTTACAGGTATTACCTACCTGCTCTGTGAGTTGTGACAAAGAAGCCAACGCTCGTGCCTCTTCCACGATACAGGTAAATATTTACATTACTGTTTACTGTTTAACTTTTACAGCTTAAACTTTCTTTGGATACGACATACTTATAAAGGGTTTAATCTTTGTGAAAAAAAAACAGGTTTTTACGACTCTAAGTGTGCGGCCAAAGGTAGAATACTGGGGCAAGCAGGCTTCACTCCTGGTAAGCCTGGTTACACCATGGCCGGTCCTCCTTATGGTTTTCAGTTGGAACTTTCAAGGGTCGACTTAAAAAGGTCTAAATCCCTTGCTGCTTCGTTTCGGCCTTAAGACTACTGGTTTTAAGAGTTAATAGGTTAAAACCCTTCACACGATGTGAGGGCGTTACGGCTTAGGCCGAAGTTGTAAATATCAGTTTGTATTTTATGCTTTTTAATGCTGTAAAGAAAAAATAGGTTGTAAGCCTGTTTGCGAAGAGGTTAAGACCTCGACTCTTCATTTTGACTGTACTCTTATTGGTTCAGGGTTTTTCACCCAAGGGTTTATAATATAAATAATTACTGTCTTTCTGTATAATCTGATCTGTTTTTCCATATACAGTTTTAAATTTAATTTATGAAGTATAATAAGATAGATGCAGGCATTGTGATATCCTTCCACTGTAAATTTATAAAGCGGCTGTAAGTAAGTTTATTGTCTTAATTTATAAATAATACTTCATTGCATATACAGGTATTTATAGGGTCAAACCTTAATTACCATTGAAGAGATTATTATTGTTTTCTTAATTTGTTACTGTGTAATACCTACAAATTCTATCTGTATCTTGTTTGTATTATTACATTTACTCTTAGTTTATGATCTGTGTAAGAAATCAATAATATACAGGCTTAGAACAGCCTTATAGTATTGTTTTATAATGCGGCTACAAATACATTATTGTCTTATTTTTATAAATATTTGTTATTTGCAAAACTGGATATTGTAGGGTTAAACCCTAATTTTTACAGTTTTGAGCACAATGCTATTTCTTATTTTGATATTAAGTATAATCATACTACTTCTATTGTATCTGTGGGTAAATAAAAGATTATTACCTATTGATT
>LPNX010302350.1:187079-208560 GCA_001517045.1 Pseudotsuga menziesii
AAGCACAAGATCAAAGTTCCAGATGAACTAGAGAAGCCTACTGATTCCTCAGAACAATGTCATACTCCGCAGTTCCAAGGTGATATAACTTATGCTTTGAGTGCCAGAGTTCTCTCATTTTCTCATGTATCTGATATATATTTATTCTTTGATATATCAGAATCAGAAATATCAGAACCTTTATTTGATGATCCTCCTCTCAGTCTACTTGATTCATCTCCCAAAAATTGTGATTTTTCACTAGATATTGACTTACCTTTGAGCAGCTCTTCCTCACAAGCTTGTATATCTGATTTAGAAGATTGTTTGCAGGATGATATGCATGTCATGACACATATAATACCACCATACATACCATCTACCATACCTCTGAATAATCCAAAGACTATACAAATCCCAAGATCACTAGTTGATTCCTCATTGGTCTCTTATGCAGTGATATTTATCTTACATGGTTTGAGGTCTTTCCTATCTTTCATTGGCTGGTTATCCATGTCCTTAGTCATATTTGGACTGATATTAAACATTTTTGGATCTGTTCTAAACACTTATGGTTCAGATCTTAAGCCCATCCATCATTCAGATTTTTACACCTATCAGTTTTCCCCAGTTGTTCATAATTTTTCTAGCCCTATATCCTCATGGAGCCACTGAAGCCTTTGTATTTGCTGTTCCATATGCTAATGTTTTTGATATATCAGAGTTTTATTAGCCTCATATCAGATATATACAGGTGCTACAGCATATTGAAAGATTTACATGTGATTCACATCACAATTTTGCAACTATTCAGGGAATTGGGTGTGAAATAAATTACCTTATTTTTTGTACTCTTTGGAAAGGAGTATGCACAGATCTCTTTTCCATTTCAGATTATGTTTGCAGATCAGAGTTTGACAGTAGCAAGAATAATTCAGATAATGCTCCTACTTCATCAGATGATGAGATACAAGAAGTCTCTCCTCTTCCTTCTTGCAGGTTCTACACTCCAGCACATGATCATGGAGTTCATGATTTCTTCAACAAGTCTTCCATCCAGAAGCAGTTCACTCAGCTTATTCAAGTGAAGATAAGGATATGTTGAAGACATATTATTTCAAAATTTTGTGCCTTGTCCTTTCTTGAGGGAGGATTTTCCCCATGTGGTTTTGCCTCTTTCCTCACTTTTCTAGACATAATAATTGTTAAAGGGTGACCATAGCCTTGTTGCTGGGTCCTATATGCATCCATATGCATCCATATTTTTTGTCATACCATCATAAATTCAGACTTATACGGGGGTGTAGGAATATATTAAACCCACTCACAACTTAGGATAAAATAATTAATCATTATTTGATTAATTATTCACCCACTAGCTTAATTAGTTGGCATCCACTTGCACCTTAAAGTCAATACATGCCATCTATATCCTAGGAATGATTTATTTCCAATTCTGGGTTGATATTGACCACCTTTTGACCATCCAAAATTAGTATATAGGACTTTACAGCAGATTCTGCTTTATTCTGCTTTTTCTACTTTTCCTGCTTTTCTATGGATAAGATAAAAGCTAGTCAACTAGGAAACTGGGAGCTTTTGTTTCCAACCCATCCTCCAATAATTTTTCTCCATTTTCTAGGATTAGCATTTTATTTCCATCTCCTTGACAACTCACTCATGATTTTTCCAACTCATGAGGTCCTTGATAGATTTAGTAAGTGCGTTATCCACCTATGGGGGTTTTGCTATATTTTGGTAAGTCATCCTTTTTGAGCTTTATGAGTTGTTTCCATACAATTCGATTTTACTATGAGGGATGTACTATTTATGTACACTATTATTCATCATTATTCAATGGAAGGATACACACCAATATTCATCTCTTCATTCATGTGATTCAGTCTCTTTTCTTCTCTCTTATTTTCCTGTGTATGCTTGTGAGAATTCTTAGTAGCAAGATCTTATTTTCCCTAGATTGACGCCTAGCGTATCCAGCTCACGACCCATCCTTTCATTCATCTCTCCATCCAAATCACCCATCAGATTGCGCGCTCCTGAGAATTAACTCCAAGCATTAAAACATTGGAACAGTCTACAAACCATTTTGTTGTCCACGCGCCCAAGGGATAGCATGATCATTGGTCTAGAAGGATCATCGGTGTGTTGATTTATCCCAACACCAAGCCGTTCACTTCCGATGCATTCAAAGGATCGAGCGTTTTTAGTCTAGAAGGATCACTCGTGGCCTCCTTTGCCTGAGTCCAAACTACCACCAATCTCTACATTTAAATAATAGAACAACCTGAATTCTAGAAGACCCGCCATGTATACTGCCCTTGCTCGCCACCATTCCACAGTCACATTAAAGAAGGAGTCGTGTGCCACATCTGAAGACCTGCTGCACTGGAGAAGGAACATGTGCATATGATATCCAATGAAAAGAACCAAACTCACGCTGAAGAAGGGGGATGCTGCTGCACTGGCCTAGGATTAATTAAATGTCCATTATAGTGGACTAAATTTAGAGAGAAGTCGACCACTAAAGGGTCGAATTGCTGATCTCTATAAATCATTATATAAAGCAGCCTCTTTGAGAGAGCTGAAGTTAGCTAGAAAATCAGTCAGTTAGCAGAGTTAGGAGAAGAGCTCTTGCTATGATTTACTCTTGAACCTTGTATTTCTGTTCCACCATTTGAATAAAGAAAGAGTTGTATGCATTTTTGTTGAATATTGTGTTTAAGTATAAGTTAGTGTTGTAATCTCACAGATCACGTAGGGTTACCAATAATACACATAGAAACATATAAACATACAGATACAAGAGACAATAATAGATAAGGAAGTAACAGATTATATTATATTACATGAGGGTCCATACATATACAAAAACTGAACCAAGTTCTCATCTGGCTCAACAGCCTAATATATATGATTACAAATGGTTACAAATAACTACCTGTCAGTTCGGTTAACCGACATGACTTCATGCAGCCAACCTAATCTCTAATTAGTCGGCTATTCGACTAGTCAGCTCATCGACTAGCTCCTCCAACATATCCCCCAGGAACAAAATCTTTCTTCATCCCAAAGAAACAGGGGAGGTAGTCAACAGTGTACTATCTAAGGTAGTTACTTCTACTATGGTTCATCTTCATGGACTGTGTAGTCGGATAGTTGGCCGTTTCTACACACATTCTTCAATAACGGATTCTACTATAACAGCTAGTTGGTGTTGAAACTCTGACCAGTTCTGTAGCAATTTTTGGATGTCGATAGTCAAGGTTGTGATGCTTGACAGAGTCGACATCTTCTCCTGGATGGACAGGTCTATGATGCTTTCCATGTTGGGCCCCATATATTGAGCCTTTTCTTCTGCTATATCCAATAGTCTCTTCATATGTGGGCAGATTGTGTCCAGCTTGTCGAGGCTTGGTAGTGCTTGCTGTACCCACTGGTTTTCTTGTTTTTCCAGTTTATGTAATTTGGTTGTTTCCAATACAATCTGGTCTTTTATTGTACTTCTCATTGTTTCTTCCTGGCTTTGCCTTTTTTGTAGTTCTTGTATTTTCTCACGAGTCTGGCAGGTCTCCTAAAATACCTTCCCGTAGTAGGTGGGACATACGAAGAACTTCTTCTGTAATGATAGACTCTTCCAAGTGGTCTTGTAGTACCTTATGAACTTCAGAGAACGTTGTGTACTACTGCCTTAATAGTCTGGATGTTTCTTCTTTTTGCTCTGCTTTTTTATTATGTAGATGTGTTTGTAGGGTCGACACCACACTTTCAAATAGTTGATATGCTTTCTCCAGTGGTTTATTGGTGTCAACCTCTATTTGTCCCAGTATTACTATTTGGACTAGACTTCTGCATTTTGACAGGAATTTGGTTTTCTCTTTCTTAGTGTTGTCAAGTTGCTCTCGTCTAGTCTTGCTTCTTGTTGTTGCTTCTGTGGCGAGAGTTTCTAAGAGTTGACCCAACTCTCCATCTCTCAATTTCGTTGTGTCAACTGTAGTAGTTGATCCTAGTTGACTGAGGTGGATCACTGTCAGCCTTTGTTCTTTGTGGTATTCCTTTTTATTTTTGTCATTTCTTTTTCTCTTATGTCTATGTTGTTCTTCCTATGGTTGATTTTCAGGTGGATGATTTCTGATCTGCTGAACTTTGTTGGAATGAACTTCATTGGTTGGTGGAATTTCTATTTGAACCTCTTGAGTGGAGCTTGTATCTCGGTGTGTATCTAGGGGAGTTGAAATAGGTGGTTCATGGTTTGGTAAAGCTTCTAGATTGGGGGGTGGTGATAGAGATGGTGAATGGTCTGGAGTAATTGGTGTGGTCAGGATGTTTTCAGTCGACGGGGGATCTTTGAATTCTTGTGGTGATTTGGATGGATCATTAGAGAATAGGTTGGCAATCACCTGGTTGATTTCTAAAGTATCCTCCTGGTTATCTTCTTCCGAGTCTCTTACCGGTTCATTGGATGGTAATGGATGGGAGATATCTGATGGGGTAAAGGATGAAGTGTGCATTACGACGATTTGAGATGTCTTGTCGGGGTTCCTTAAGAATATGGATTTGATAGTTCCCATAGATCTTGGTTTTTGGGGTATTTGGCCGATTTGCTGTGAGAGGGTCTGGCGTGCTGAGCTAGACTCGATTAACGAAAATTTGGTGGAAATTTTCTAGGTAGAGGTAAATAATTCAAGGAGATTTTCAATGAATGCCTAGAAGTCGCCATCGTGGTCGAACCATTCTTTTAGCGTTTCGAGCATGGAATTTTTACAGATATGGATAGGGATGATGGTGGATATCTATGGGATATATTCTTGTGTGACCTAGGTGGGTGATGGGAGTGGAGGGGTAGAAACTAAGTCAACAATATTCTCATTGACTAAAGGGTTTGTAGTTTTTACCTTTTTCAGCCTTCCTTGTTTCGCTCCTGCATCGACAAATCGCTTAAATTGTGTCTCGAATGATATTTTTTTCATTGCAGAATCTTCAATGATGTCGACAACAGTAGCCAATAGTTCTTCTTCATCTTCTGATTTGGAAAGGATAAGCTTACGCTTTCCCTTCCCTTTTTCCTAATTTGTTTTCTTTTTCCTTGCGGCTGCTATTTCCTTTGCTATTTTCTTAAGTTTTATTTTGTCATAACATAGTCTGGATTATCTGATTCGATGTCTTCTTCTATCTCTTCTCCTCCCTCCCGTTGACGAGTCAGGATGATACTTTGTTCTGTCGGTACAACCACCTAATGTTCAGTTGGTACACTTCCAATTTGGAGAGGTTGTGACACAATTATTAGTTGAAGCTTACTGGGATCCTCTGTCGGTATATCCTCCGACATGAAGGCATTGATATATAAGCAGAGTTCATAGTCCTCCTGTTTTTCTTGGTCAGTCAAGGGTTCTTCAATATTCTGATTCATTTCTTTATCCCTTACTGGTATTGACAGCTTGGTATTGGATTGTCGATCTAGCTCTTGGAAAATCTCATCAACTGTTGGGTAATAGTCGAGAGGTTTTTCTTTTTCTTTCACCCCCTGCATATACCATATTGCAATGTGGTCGAGCTCTAATTGAATATGTGCAGTTTTTGGTATACTTACTTAGATGTTTTGAGGCACCTTCCATATAGTTGTCTGGACCTTTAGAGTTTGGAACCAATTTTCCAGCATTACTTTGCCATTTTCCATTTCTTTCAGCGTTCCATTCTGTGAAAATGGTTTGAACTCCCACATGTGATATTTGCAAGGTTCTTGGAACTACTTATCTCCGACTGGACATAAGTGGTACATGTCTATCCAAATTATTAGTGATGAGAACCTGATAATTCTAGCCGACTCCTAGCATTTTTCACATATGGTTTTGAGCATGTCAGCGACATACTGAGCCCAACAATAAATTTTCCTTGTGTCTACTATTGTGTTGACTACTTCCAGCATATCTATCTTCAAATCACTCACTTGACTTGTAGGGGTGAGTCCTATTGTTATGATCTTGGCAACTATTTGTAGAGTGTGGGCCTGTATTTGACTGATCATTAGCCCTTTCGAGTTCTTCCCTGATGTAGTTCCTGCTAATCGTTCTACTAATCCTTCTTTTATGCCGATAGGAACACATTCTCCCTGGTTGAAAGTCTAGTAAGCTTTTAGATGACCTCGCTGGAAATTTCTACTAGTCTGTCAAAGTAGAATTTTCCATTGTGGTACCAGCTGATGATAAATTTTACAGCGGTTTCTTTTGTCCCACCAAAACTTGCCATGAAAGGTGTATTCATGTAACTTATAATGGTACTGCGTATTATTTTCTATGCTTCCTGTGTCATTTTCTTGTCCACATAAGCCCACTCTTTGATTTCTTCCCATGTTTTTGCCCATGTAGTTTCTTGTACCTTTGTGTTCTTAATATTTCTCAATCTCCTTACAAGTGGGGTTTTGATAGATTCTAATTGTTTTGTTTTGGAAGCTACGGATCTGGTTTGCTTGGGGGCCATTTTTTCAATCTCTTGGTTGGATTTCTTTATAGGGTTTCTGCTCTGAAATTTCTACGTACTTAGTTGCTCTATTTCTTCAAAACGCGGTAATGAGTCTTTCTTTGGTGTGGTATTTATAGGTGGAGCAGATGGCAATTTTGTCAATGGGGGTATTAATGGCGGAAATGATGGTTCAAGATGATCTATTGAGTTTGTGTTAAATGCATTCTGATTTTGGCACTCCTTCTAACCATAGTCATGAAGGCATGATTTGACCTTTAGACTCGTCTGTCGATGTCGATCATGAGGGTTGTCGATAGTGGTATGTCGATCAGGAGGGTGTTGGTTGTCGAAGTGTGGTCTACTATACCTTTTGATATTTCCTGTCATTTTGTCTTATGTGTGTTGGTTCTATTTGTTATTTTTGGTTATTTTTAGAATTTTATAAGTTTTTCTGGATGGTTATGGTCATTTTTTTTTAGATTTAGTTCTGGTACCGTTTTAGTCGGGCACCATTAACAAGTTTCTGAAATACTAGTCCTTGTAACGTTCTTAGTCGAACTAATCCATTGGCATGAATCTATTTGACAATGTAAGGTCCCATCCATTATTTGTGTATCTTTTTAGGTTTTCCTTTCACTCGACTATTATACAGTAGCGCAAGATCTCTGACCGAATTTTTTTTGTTTTTAATGTTTCTATCATGCCAAGCCTTCTGTTGCTGCTTTTGAATTTCTTGATGTTGTAAACCGAGGAGTTGGTGTTCTTCTAGTTTAGCTAGTTTTATTAGTCGGTCCCTCCTACCTTCTTCGACATCGATGTGTAAGATATCTGCTATGACAGGTGTTTGCTGTTGGAAATGTAGTGAAACGACTACTTCTTGGTTATAGACTAACTGGAATGGTGTGTGGTCGGTCGAACGTTTGTATACTGTCCTGTAAGCCCATAATACTGTAGGGATTTTTTCATCCCAATCATCCTTGTTGGTGTTGCAAATTTTTGTTAAACCCCTCGTTAATGTTTTGTTGAATGCCTCTATTGCTCCATTCGACTGAGGATGATAAGTTGTACTGCGTCGGTGGTTGAATTTGAATTGGTATGTTAGTGCTTTGATGGTTTTGTTAATGAAGTGTGACCCTTGGTCACTGATTAATGTTAGTGGGCATCCAAATCTAGTAATTATGTTTTCATAAATGAACTTAGCAGCTACCTCACTGAAACAATTTTCGACATGTTCTACCTCTGCCCGTTTGGTTACATATTCTACTATAGTTATTATGTACCTTGTGCCTATTCTTTTTGTTGGTGCTGGAAATGGCCCTATGAAATCGATGGCCCAAATTTCAAATGTCAGACTCGGGTTTACTGATATCAAGGGCATTTATGTACTAGGCAGAGGTCTCCCCAGCCATTGGCATTGGTCGCATTAGCTAACAAAATCTTTGTAGTCCTTGTACAGTGTCGGCCACCATAGCCCTGATTGTTGGATTTTCTTGGTAGTTGTATCTACTTCGAAATGTCCTCCTGCCAGTCGATAGTGTGCTTCGTGCATGATATTATCTCTTTCGTGTTCTAACACACATCATCGGAGGATGTCGTCCAATCCCATTTTATATAAAAATCCATTTATGAGGCTATATGGTGCAACTTTCATGGCTAATATTTGTTTCTTTTTTGTGCTCATGCCCTCTGGTGCTTGACCATTTTCCAAGAATTGAGCTATTTCTTCCAGTTCTGTCGGGACAGCTTCTATTAGGAATAAGTGTGCGTTCGGCAGGTCATCTTCGACTCCTGTCAGCTCCTCTCATGTGTCGATTCTCGACAAGTGGTCGGGTCCAACATTTAGTTTTCTTGGTCTAACGACGACTTCAAATTCAAATTCCAAGAATAGTAATAGCCATTGACAAATATTCATGTGGTGCAAAGGTTTGTTGATGAGGTATTTCAATGCTTGGTGGTCAGTATAAAATATAAAAGGGTTGGAAAGTAGGTAATGTCGGTACTTTTGTAGCACAAAGACCATTCCTAGTGCTTCCCTCCTTGTTTTCAAATAGTTTCTTTCTGCCTTGTTTAGTTTTTTGCTGCTATATATTATGGGATAATCCATTCCATCCTCCCCTAGTTGTGTTAAGATCACACATATTTCTAGGCCTCATGCGTTGATGTGCACGTGAAATTTAATTGACCAATTCGAGAATCTGAGGATAGGGGCCTCGACTAGTTTCCTTTTTAATGTATCAAATGATATATTACACTCCTCTATCCAGTCGAACTCCCGATCTTCTCTTACTAGTTCTTCCAATGGATAGGTCATATATGAGTAGTATCTAATAAATTTTCTCCAGTATCTCATGTGTCCAAGCAGTACCCTGAACTATTTCGGATTCACTAGTGGTTTCAAGTCGAGGATAATCTTTATCTTTGCAAAGTCAACCTTTATGCCTTCTTTGCATACAATGTGCCCTAGTAGTATTCCTATAGGAGTTAGGAATATGCATTTTCTTACGTTAAGAGATAGCTGGATTTGTCGTCATCGTTCTAGCATGAGCCTTAGCCATTTGCAGTGATCTTTCAACATGGAGTAGATCGTCCAATCATCGAAATATACTGCCATTGTTTTGTATATATATTCTTGAAATGTTTTGACAACAATTCTTGAAAATACTAGAGGTGCATTTTTGCAGAACAAAAGGCATAAGTTTGTATGCGAATGACCCGAATTCACATTCGAATGTAGTCTTTTTCTGATCTTCTTTGGATATTGGTACTTGGTTATATCCTGAGAATCCATCTGTAAACGAGTAGCATTCATGTCCTGCAACTTCATTTAATATTTCATCTGCGTATGGCATTGGGATTGGGTCTATTAGAGTGAATTTGTTTAGTTCTCTAAAATTGACACAGATCCTTAGTTTTGTTGGCTCATTTTTATTTTGTTGAACGACCATCGTGATTTCCCATTCTGATTGGTCAATATGGTAGATAATTCCTGCTGCGAGCATATTATTGATCTCCTTCTTGACTTGATGGCCTTGTCCTCGAAGTGCTCCAGGAAGATGTTCACCACAATAGGGGAGAGAGGTTAAGCCATTGCCACCCCATTTATTTTCCCATAAATGTCCACACGGTAACTAAAGTAGGTGGATCTTAAACACACATCAACCATGTTCGTAGTCTCATCGTCCATGAATCTTCTTATCACTACTATAGCCTCTTTCACTCAAACTTTAGTGTAGAGTGAAACAACATCGAAGCTAACCAAAATTCTGATTCCTTTATTTTAGTGGATCTTATGGTGTGCACAAAATGAGAGGATTCCTTGATAAAGGGTTGAGTCTTACCTACTAGAGGGTTGATTTTTTCCGCCATAAGTCTTTCCAATCCATACGAAGGCGATCCAATTGTGTTTACGATCGGTCTAAGAGGACAACCAACCTTGTGAACCTTCGAGAGCCTATATATTCATGGACCAACATGGTTTTTTGGTGTGATATTCTTTTTAATGTTGTCATCCAAAGAAGAGTTCTAGATAGCCTTGGTGATCTCTCGTATGATTTTATTGTTCGTATCCTTATCGACTTTCCTATAGCTCCCATTTGTGGTCAAATGTTCTATCATTTTTTTTGTGATAATCTTCTATGCTCATAACGACCGTTGCATTCCCCTTATCAGCTTTCAAGATCATAATCTCTTTTTTTAGCTTCAGTTTCTTCAATGCAATAGTTTCCTCCCTACTCATATTGTTCTTTGGTGGTTTGGCATGTCTAAGAGAGAGTGTATAGTCCCGCCGCGACCTCGGGGAGAGAGAAAATCGCATCCTCTATTCTGCAGATAATATCCTCATGGGGAATGCTTCATGGTGTTATGGCAAAGTTCAAACCATGTTGAAGGAGGCCTATGGAGACCGTATCAAGATGGATCATAGAAAAATTGATCATGCTCTTCTTATCTTCCTCGATCGCACCATTATCTTGTCTTTTCTGAAGATTATCGAATTTCGCGCACTGCTTCTTAGACGCTTTTCTGAGAGTCGTGTTAACCCTAGATAGGAGGCAGGTCGAGATGCTCATCCAGATGTAGAAACACACCGAGTTAGCCAATTCAATGTGAAGACACATATAGTCAAGTGATAAAGTATCTAGCTTCCTGCATGTGTCCCTGATCTCTTGTCTTAGCAGAGCAACGCTGGTTCTACGAAATACGTCTGCATTGTTTTTTTCGGTTTAGATGATGATGTTAGAATGCATTTGGGGAGGACACCACTATCGCGACATCGTTTCAGAAACGCCAGATTTGAGAGACAAGTTGCAATTAAAAAAAATTGTTTTTTTATGATAAATGGAAAAAGAAACACACCAACTTAAGTAGAAAAGATATCATTTTATCACATAATCATTAAGACTAGACCAATTGAATATTAAAAATAAAATTTATTATTAAATTAATATTATATTATTAATATTAAACATGATAATATTATAATGGATTAGTATTATGATAGTATGGTATTACATAGAAAATGTTTGTTTAAAATAAATGTATCTATGCAACTATTTTCTAAGAGTTTGTCATAGGTATTTTATAAATATTTATTTAAAGCATTTAGTAAACAAATCTTCAAAATAATGTGAAAAACTATACAAAATGAAAATAATGTGAAAATCAAAAGTTAGTATAGATTGGATATAGGTCATGTTTGGGGATGAGTGGAGGGGTAGGGTTTCGGTAGGCGATGATGCTTAGGGTTTAGCTTCCCTTTTTGTTCGTAGACATGGCCTGTATCCCGTGATGGCTTGGTCAGCTGTCAGTGGAACCTCCGTGATGAATGGGGTAACGGGCGCATGGATGGTGGTTTTGGGTGGATCGAGGTGGTTTATTTATTTTGCCTTGGTGAAAAGTTTATAATCCTTTTTACTTGGTGGTAAGTTTTATCTATTTACTTTTCATGTGGTTTTTACTGAACCTTGTGGCCATTATGCTAGAGGAGGACCTCGTTGATTACTCTCTAGATCCTTTGGATGAGGGTATTTTTAGGCATTCGTCGGATGGTGGTCTGACTGATGAGGTGGCGGCCATCGGGCATCTTTGGCTGGAAGGTTTCTCTGCGGCCAAACCCTTTCCGGTTGTGGGTGACGATTTCTCTCCTTTGGAGTTTTTATTGTCATCTCCCAGGTCATTTCAATTGCTGGATGATCCTTTTTTCCCGGATGTAGGCGTGTTTGCAGGTGGGAAGGAGAAGGATCCTGTGGCAGGTGGGAGCACAGCGGCTATATATGACACCCAAGGTTTACAGGGGTTGATGTCTGAGGGATTGAGGAGGGGAGGTGAAGGACCCATTGAGGGCTTGGAGGGTGTTGTTGAGGAGGTTTCCCATTTTGGGTTTGTGGGCAGTGCAATTGGTGCACGAGAATATAAGGGTTTTTTGAGCCCTATGGTGAAGGTTTCCAATCTTTCTGACACCAGTGGTGAGGTAGACGACCGACGGGGCTTGAAGGGGAATTGTAAACGGCAGAAAAAATGGGCCAAGATGATCCCAGTTATTAACTATGCATTTGGGGAGGATATCAACTGGGAGAGGATGGAGTTGATGGATAAACACACTTTGGTTGGTCGTTTCATGGGAAAATCGGTCTATGTCAGGTCTGTGAACAAGTGGGTTGAGGATTGCTGGTTGGGGGATTTGGGGGTTGTTCCTGAGGTGGAGGGACTAGCACGGGGATGGTATGCCTTCATCTTTCAAATTGAAGAACACATACTGTGGGTGTTGAATCATAACTGGCTTTTTGAACAAGCTCCAGTGTTGCTAAAGAGATGGCATCCATTCTTCGATTCGAGCCGTGAAAGGGTGGACATAGTTCCTACTTGGGTAAGGCTCCCGAGACTCTCGTTGCCTTTTTGGTATGAAGAACATTTTGTACACATTGGGAATATGTTGGGCACATTTCTGGAAGTTGATTACTCTTTCAAAGTAACCAAACTGAAAAGGGTGGCTCGGATTCTTATCAACATTAACATTAGGAATGGGCTTCCTGGTGTTATGAAGATTACTTGGAAGGAGTATTCCTACAACTAGACGTTGGATTATGAAAACGTTGGATTATGAAAACATCCCCTTTCATTACAGAATATGTCATGTTTATGATCACCCAGTGGTGGACTATCCCTTATCGGCATGCTCTATGAATGGGCACTAAAGGATAGTGGTAGCTCTCTATCAGGCGGGGAAGGGGAGAACACTAAACCATCATCACCGCATATTTCACTTGTGGGTCAAGAGATAGCTTCTGTGGAGGGCAGTGAGGCGAAAGTGGAACCCCCTAGGAGGCTGCCAGTGGCTGAAGTGGTAAGAAGTTGGAGAACCCTTTCTAGTTGGAGTTCCTTTTTTTGGTACCTCTTCTTTCACTCTTCCTCTGTCCATTAATTTATTTGCAAATCATTTAAATGTTTCAAGTCTTGAATGGATGGATGGGATTAAAAAGTTAACTCTGAATCCTATAGAGCTTTAGTCACCTATATATTCTGCAATTGTTGAGGAACCCCCTCCTGGGCCGATACTAGAACCGGTCTTGCAAGATTTAGTTTCCCCCTGCTCTCCTACCGAATCATCTTATTTGGGTTATTTACCTCGCTCATGTACTAAAGGTTCTTTAGGGGTCCTGGGTAAAGAGCCTGTTGGAACCATTAGGGAGAGGGTAAGAATCTCCCATTTAGCAAAGGAGCAGTCTTGTGCTAAGAATAATGTCTTGGATGGAAAACAAATTTCTATTGATATGGCACTTAGAGCAGTGCATGCCCATAAGAAGGGTAGGAGATGAAGATTCTATCCTTTAATTGTTGGGGTCTTGCTGGTCCCAAAAAAGGATCAACACTACAGAGGGTGGTTGAGGTAGACCGTCCTGAGATTATGCTGCTTCAAGAAATTTTGGGGGCATGTGATGAGGTAAAAGCTAAGTTAGAAAGTTGGTTTGGAGGATGGTGTTTTTAGACTCTAGATGTTAGAGGCCGATTAGGCAGATTGGCAATTGGATGGAATACCAGGATTGTCAAAGATTTGAATGTGTGGGGTGTGGATTCAGTTCTGGGAATGACCTTCAGAGCCATGGAACATGTGGACATTTTCAATGTTATTAATATTTACGACCCATATCTAAATAGAATTCCTTTTTGGGATAAAATATTTAGCAATTCCCTTTTGAGGGGTGATATGATGATTATTGGGGGAGATATCAATTTCTCCTTGGGGCAGGAAGAGGTTTGGGGACCTTATGCGCATATTGATTTGATTTCTGATTAGTTTACTAGGAACTTGGTAGAGAGAATCTGGTTGGATGTTAAGCCCTGTGTGCTCAAACCTACCTGGAAAAATAATAGACGTGGGGAGGGGATGGTGGAAAAAGGACTGGATCGTTTTCTTGTAACGGAGAAGATTATGGACAATCACCATTTTATTAAGTAGTGGGTGGGGAAAGGGGGACACTTGGACCACTTCCCCATTTTCATGGAATTCAAGGATGGACTGGTCAAACCACCAAGTCCTCTGAAATTTAATAAGACTTGGCTTAAAGATGATAGTTTTCTGGCCTTGATTTCCAATGGATGGGCTCCTTATGACTCTGGGAATAGGAACTCTGCTGCTTTTCAATTTGCAGTGAATTTTAGGAATTTGAAGGATGGTATAAATACTTGGGAGATGGAAAAATGAAAGATGGAGGATAGGGAACTACAACAGATTGAATTGGAGCTGTCTGTGATTAATAATCAGGATGGCGGTGGACTGAGGAATCAGGTGGATAAATAAGTTTTGACTCAGATGGAAGGAAGGAGGATCACTCTTCTGTTGGAAAGGGAGGAAACATGGCAACTGAAGAGAAGATCTACTTGGTTGGAGTGTGGGGACAACAATACTAATTTTTTCCATGCATATGCTAGAGGGAGGAAGGATTCCAATACTGTGTAGAGTCTTGTAGATGATCAAGTTATTGTTCATGATACTTTTGATGGCATGGCCAACACCGGGGTGGAACATTTCGAGAATCTTTATAAAGCCCCTACCCAAGTTACACTTGTTGAAGTTGTCTGCATTGCTCAGGTATTCCCTAGGTCTGTGGAGGAGGAAGATAATCAGGCACTAATGGATGAAGTGACGGAGGAAGAACTTGAGGTTGTACTACATAGTTTTCAGAAGGAGAAAATCCCAGTTCCTGATGGATGGATGATATATTTTTTTTCTGGAACTCTATGAATTATTGGGCAGTGATCTTTTAAAGGTTGTGGAGGATACCAAAACCTCTAGGAGGATCCCAGCAATATTCAATTCCACCTTCATTTCCTTGATCCCTAAGGTGGATAATCCTTCTTCACTGAATGATTTCAGACCTATCTCACTTTGTAATTGCATTAATACGGTGGTCACCAAAGTGATCGCTAGCAGATTGAAGAGGGTTCTATCTGAACATATCACAGAAGAACAGTTTGGTTTTCTGGAGGGGAGAATGATACATGAGGCTATTGGGGTAGCTCAGGAGGGCCTACACAACATGAAAACTAAAAATATTAAGGGTGCGGTTCTGAAAATTGATCTTGCTAAAGCTTATGACAACGTAATTTGGCTTTATATACATTTGCTGCTAACTCATTTAGGGTTTGATATTTCCTTTATCAGATGGTTTATGAGCTGCATCACTACTGTGTTCTTTTCAATATTGATCAATGGTGCAACATCTCCTTTTTTCCATGCGGAGAGAGGGCTAAGGAAGGCCCCTGCCCTCTATCTCCCCTTCTTTTTCTATTGTTGGCAGAGGGACTTAGTAGATCCATCAAGGAGGCTAATCGAACAGGATCCTTCACTCGTATCCATCTTACTCATGATTTGTAGCTTACCCATTTGTTGCTCATGGATGATTTTTTGATTTTCTACTCTGGTTCAGTCAAGGATATTAATACGCTTGATGATATACTGAATCTTTTCTCAAAAGCTATAGGCATGGATATAAATTTTGGGAAATCTACGCTAACCACACACTTGTTAGGTGAAGATCAGGAGCAGGAACTTATGACATTATTTCCTTTCAATATAGAAAGGTTGGAGGGAGGGTTGAAATATCTTGGGTTCTTTCTAAAACCCAATGACTACAGGAAACAGGATTGGCTTTGGTTGTTAGAAAAATTCCAGAAGTGGTTAAAGGTGTGGAGTCACAAATGGTTATCCAGGGCTGGCAGGTTGGCTTTGGTCAAAGTTGTTTTGGAGGCCATTCTTGTTTATTGGATTTCATTGGCATGGATTCCAAAAGGCACGTAGAATATGACCCCATGGGTTTGGTGGGAGAGGATTTCTATTCCTAAAGGGCTGGGTGGATGGGGACTCAAGAATATCTTTCTCTTTGCTAAATCCTTGGTGGCTAAAGGGGGATGGAGAATTTTGAAGACGGAGAACTTATGGTATCATGTGATGATCCAAAAATATATCAACCATGATTCGATTGAGGAATGACTTCGGATTCCTATGAAACATCATGCTGGGGGTTCGATATTTTGGAAGGCAGTTGTCAAATAATTTGATGTCATAGAGGATAGTCAACCTTGGATGATTGGGAATGGGAGAAAGCTCAGGGTTGGGGAAGATCTGTGGATTGGTTGTATACAACGGCATAAACTTTAGGATGACACCGTGATGGCTTTAAGACAGATTGGTATTTTTTCCCTCAATCAGCTCGCGGGTCTAGTACAGCTGGTCAAGTGAGAACAATCCTGGATTCAGGCTAGGGACCTGGGGCTTAATGATACCAAAACTAGGGATCTGCAACAGTATATTGGGGCACTATTACAGGATCAAATAAAACTTCGGGATATGGAATATGTTCTTATTTGGGATGTAGAATAGAATGGGAAATATACACCAAGGGCAGGTTATATTAAAGTTAGTGCACATGGGGTGAATAGGGATGAAGTCTGGTGGTGGAAGTCTCTCTAGAAAATCAACTGTCCACCTAAAGCTAGGCTTTTTATGTGATGTGTTCTAGAGAATAAGGCTCTAGGATGGGATAATTTACAGAAAATGAGCTTTCAGGGACTAGGTTGGTGCATTCTGTGTAAATCTGCGGAGGAATCGGTTCATCATCTCTTCCAGTCTTGTCCTTATATCAAAACTGTGTGGAAAGAATGCACTAAGATATATGGAATTCTACGTAACTGGGAGGGCATAAACATTTTGTAGTCTTGGGAAAACTAGAGAAGATCTATTAGTATGGATTCTATGAAAGCACTCCCTCTGCTTGTTATTTGGGGAGTATGGATAGCCCAGAATAATATGATTTATTTTCTAAGAAATGTTGTACTCCAGAGATTACGACTACTCTTGCTAGTGGTATTGTTACTGCTTATCCTCAACATATTAGAGTGAAAAACCAGCGTGATATTTTAGAAGTGTATATTGACAAGTCTGTTCCATGGGGATTTTTCCATGGAGCAGCAGAAGAGAACACTTGTGGGGGAGGAGCTTTTCTCTTCCTTAGGGAGGGACATTTCTACAAAATCATAATGGGATTAGGAGAAGGCAGCAATAACTATGCTGAACTTTCAGTTTGAAATTGTTACTCATCTTTGCAGCAGAGAAAGGGTGTCATTCTCTTAATGTTTTTGGTGATTCTATGAATGTGATCAACTGGATCAAGAAGACTCAAATGTGCAGAAATATGAGACTGGAAAACATACTTTCTTCTATTTCAGATATATTATATGCTTTTGATTCATTTTCCTGCAGACATGTATACAGGGAAAATAACCGGAAGGCAGACGAGGCCTCGAAGGAGGGTCTTCTTTTGACTTTGGGACAGTGGAGGATCAGTGAGCAGATTGATGGTACTGTTCACGATTATTATCATAAACCTTTCATTGAGGGGGTGGTTCCAATGTGATTCCTTTCTTTATTCCAGTCATTGGATCCTTTTTGTTTACATGTTACAGTTCTTGTTGGTATTTGGGTCTATCTTATAAACCATGGATGAAAATATATTTTGTTCTATTTTTATATTGTACTATGTTGAACAGCTCAGACTATGACTGGTTATGTTAGACTGAACTCTTGAGACACTTTTGTGGTCTTTTTAGACAGGGGTTGAACACACATCCCGTTTTGTGGTTTTTATATATCCGGACCTACTTAGGTTTTTTTATAGAATACACAATGATGTGTATCTGCAAAATGTAATTTTGTTACTCAAAAGATGAAATAAAATTATGCTTTTTTCCCAGGAAAAAAAAATGTGAAAACCAAATGATATTTCAAAATATGACTACTAAGTACAAATTTACAATAGTTATGATGAAAATCAAATGATATTTCAAAAGATGACAACTAAGTACAAATTTAGAATAGTGAGAATGAAAATAAAATTATATTTCAAAATATGACTACTAAGTACAAATTTACAATAATCATGATGATTTATTAGTATTAGGAGGAAGAAGTTTATAATTCAATTTCAAGCCATAATCAACTTGCCATCCAT
The DNA here is from genome assembly GCA_001517045.1 of Pseudotsuga menziesii. Lineage (NCBI taxonomy): Eukaryota > Viridiplantae > Streptophyta > Pinopsida > Pinales > Pinaceae > Pseudotsuga > Pseudotsuga menziesii. The sequence goes on from LPNX010302350.1 coordinate 205,040, forward strand.
GAATAGGCCACACGGGTGTGGCTCATTGCTGGTTCAGTTTTTATGAAGTCACTTGTTGTAAATTGGAGGTCACGAGTTCAAATCCCACCCAGATTTACCTGTGTCCCATGTCTTGCGGTGGGTGTGGGGCACCTAGGGGTACAGTGGTAGCATGAATGGATCCCTGGACCCCGTGTCACGTGAGTACCAGCCCAGCGTCAGTTGCCGACTCCCCTAGTTATAAAAAAAACAAACCAAAAAAACTTACTATCCATAAATACATACAACCACAAGTACATGAAAATGCTTCTTTTTTTTCTTCCAAATGTACCTTAAAAAATAATTGTAGGTTGAGTTACAAGGAAGACCACCACTTAGCTTGATGTTGGTCGTCTCTGTGTAATCTTGTTGATGATATACTGAATTTTTTCTCAAAAGCTACAGGCATGGATATAAATTTTGGGAAATCTACGCTAACCACACACTTGTTAGGTGAAGATCAGGAGCAGGAACTTATGACATTATTTCCTTTCAATATAGAAAGGTTGAAGGGAGGGTTGAAATATCTTGGGTTCTTTCTAAAACCCAATGACTACAGGAAACAGGATTGGCTTTGGTTGTTAGAAAAATTGCAGAAGCGGTTAAAGGTGTGGAGTCACAAATGGTTATCTAGGGCTGGCAGGTTAGCTTTGGTCAAAGTTGTTTTGGAGGCCATTACTATTTATTGGATTTCATTGGCATGGATTCCAAAAGGCATTCTGGAAAAGGCACGTAGAATATGACCCCATGGGTTTGGTGGGAGAGGATTGCTAATCCTGGAGTGGAAAATAGGAAGCACAAGTGACCCCATGGGTTTGGTGGGAGAGGATTGCTATTCCTAAAGGGCTGGGTGGATGGGGACTCAAGAATATCTTTCTCTTTGCTAAATCCTTGGTGGCTAAAGGGGGATGGAGAATTTTGAAGACGGAGAACTTATGGTCTCATGTGATGATCCAAAAATATATCAACCGTGATTCGATTGAGGAATGGCTTCGGAGTCCTGTGAAACATCATGCTGGGGGTTCGATATTTTGGAAGGCAGTTATCAAATAATTTGATGTCATAGAGGATAGTCAATCTTGGATGATTGGGAATGGGATAAAGCTCAAGGTTGGGGAAGATCTGTGGATTGGTTGTATACAACGGCATAAACTTCAGGATGACACCGTGATGGCTTTAAGACAGATTGGGATTTTTTCCCTCAATCAACTCGCGGGTCTAGTATAGCTGGTTAGGTGGGAACAATCCTGGATTCAGACTAGGGACCTGGGGCTTAATGATACCAAAACTAGGGATTTGGAACAGTATATTGGGGCACTATTACAGGATCAAATAAAACTTCGGGATATGGAATATGTTCTTATTTGGGATGTAGAATAGAACGAGAAATATACAACAAGGGCAGGTTATATTAAACTTAGTGCACATGGGGTGAATAGGGCTGAAGTCTGGTGGTGGAAGTCTCTCTGGAAAATCAACTGTCCGCCTAAAGCCAAGCTTTTTATGTGACGTTTTCTGGAGAATAAGGCTCCATGATGGGATAATTTACAAAAAAGGAGCTTTCAGGGACTAGGTTGGTGCATTCTGTGTAAATCTGCGGAGGAATCGGTTCATCATCTCTTCAAGTCTTGTCCTTATATCAAAACTGTGTGGAAATAATGCACTAAGATATATGGAATTCTATGTAACTGGGAGGGCATAAACATTTTGTAGTCTTGGGAAAACTAGAGAATATCTATTAGTATGGATTCTATGAAAGCACTCCCTCTGCTTATTATTTGGGGAGTATGGATAGCCCAGAATAATATGATTTATTTTTTGAGAAATGTTGTACTCCAGATATTACGACTACTCTTGCTAGTGGTATTGTTACTGCTTATCCTCAACATATTAGAGTGAAAAACCAGCGTGATATTTTAGAAGTGTATATTGACAAGTCTGTTCCATGGGGATTTTTTCATGGAGCGGCAGAAGAGAACAGTTGTGGGGGAGGAGATTTTCTCTTCCTTAGGGAGGGAAATTTCTACAAAATCATAATGGGATTAGGAGAAGGCAGCAATAACTATGCTGAACTTTCATTTTGAAATTGTTACTCATCTTTGCAGCAGAGAAAGGGTGTCATTCTCTTAATGTTTTTGGTAATTCTATGAATGTGATCAACTGGATCAAGAAGACTCAAATGTGCAGAATTATGAGACTGGAAAACATACTTTCTTCTATTTCAGATATATTAGATGCTTTTGATTCATTTTCCTGCAGACATGTATACAGGGAAAATAACCGGAAGGCAGACGAGGCCTCGAAGGAGGGTCTTCTTTTGACTTTGGGACAGTGGAGGATCAGTGAGCAGATTGATGGTACTGTTCACGATTATTATCATAAACCTTTCATTGAGGGGGTGGTTCCAATGTGATTCCTTTCTTTATTCCAGTCATTGGATCCTTTTTGTTTACATGTTACAGTTCTTGTTGGTATTTGGGTCTATCTTATAAACCATGGATGAAAATATATTTTGTTCTGTTTTTATATTGTACTATGTTGAACATCTCAGACTATGACTGGTTATGTTAGACTGAACTCTTGAGACATTTTTGTGGTCTTTTTAGACAGGGATTGAACACACATCCCGTTTTGTGGTTTTTATATATCTGGACCTACTTAGGTTTTTTTATAGAATACACAATGACGTGTATCTGCAAAATGTAATTTTGTTACTCAAAAGATGAAATAAAATTATGTTTTTTTTCCCAGGAAAAAAAAATGTGAAAACCAAATGATATTTCAAAATATGACTACTAAGTAAAAATTTACAATAGTTATGATGAAAATCAAATGAGATTTCAAAAGATGACTACTAAGTACAAATTTAAAATAGTGAGAATGAAAATAAAATTATATTTCAAAATATGACTACTAAGTACAAATTTACAATAATCATGATGATTTATTAGTATTAGGAGGAAGAAGTTTATAATTCAATTTCAAGCCATAATCAACTTGCCATCCATGAATAGGCCGCACGGGTGTGGCTCATTGCTGGTTCAGTTGTTATGAAGTCACTTGTTGTAAATTGGAGGTCACGAGTTCAAATCCCACCCGGATTTACCTATGTCCCATGTCTTGCGGCGGGTGTGGGGCACCTAGGGGTATAGTGGTAGCATGAATGGATCCCTGGACCCCATGTCACGTGAGTACCAACCCAGCGTCAGTTGTCGATTCCCCTAGTTATAAAAAAAACAAACCAAAAAAACTTACTATCCATAAATACATACAACCACAAGTACATGAAAATGCTCTTTTTTTTCTTCCAAATGTACTTTAAAAAATAATTGTAGGTTGAGTTACAAGGAAGACCATCACTTAGCTTGATGTTGGTCGTCTCTGTGTAATCTTGTTTTATAATAAGAACAAGTGGAATAAGCAACAAAGTTGCTTAGTACCTGCCTCCTAAGAAGAGATTGAAAATATATAGCAATAGGATAATTTTGCTATAAAAATATATG